>JARQZK010005172.1:210000-251941 GCA_030704885.1 Cynegetis impunctata
TTCCCAGAAATAAATATGAAAGAAAAAATGAGAAATTTTAAGAATGTTGCTACTTTACCGTACTAGTGTACTAAGACTAAGGTATACCATTAGGACATTTATTTGATAGAATGACTTACAGTTTGGCATTACACAACTATATAGTAGATCATCACCTAAACAGTATTGCTGAATCTCTCTACATTTAAACGAAGAAACAAATAAATCATCTAAGATTGATTTTCAGTAAACACTCATTTTGTTTCATTTTTCGGTACCATAACCAGATGATAACAATTCTTGGATCAAATCTAAACTGTCCTCATTATCCGGCGTATCCACTTTGTCAAGTTTTATGGCAGCACTAGCAACCAACCATAAAAATATTTTTATTATTTCTTTGTCGCCGTTTATGGTGCCTGTAAAATTAATTACGCTCATTGTACTAGAAGTACAATGGAAAAATTTCGGCTTATCGAATGCATATCCAACAAAACATTACATAGAAAAACAATAACGAAGCTTAAACGTTTCATAAGTAATACTTTAGCTACTTTGAAATTACGTTTTCTCTTTCGCACACTCTTATGATTTATTTTTAATGCACCTAACAGTGTTCCCGAAATTAAGAGATAGCTATTTCAACATTTACAAAAAATAATTGAGATTCATCTACGATAGTACGATAAAGATATTATATCCTCTTCCAAAATTACATTTATATATATATATATATATATATAATATATATATATATATATATATATATATATATATATATATATATATATATATATATAAATATATATATATATATATATATTTATATATATATATATATATATATATATATATATATATATATATATATATATATATATACATATATATATAAAATATATTATTAAGTTTCTTTACTGACCTGATATATTCATTTAATTTAAAATTCTTGGGGTAGGAAAAAAAGGAAACACACGTGTTTCATTCCTCCCTGAAGTATGTGTCAGGGAGGCGGGCAGCTTGAGTTTGGGATTAACTCCTTCAGCCAGATCAGAGGATACACTTGTATGTACAAGTGCATTAAGGATAGGTGAGACGGGATATTAATGGAACATAGGAAGCGTGGGTAGGGTTCAGAGGATTAATACTGGCCCAGCATTCGCCTTGTAAGTTTGCAAGCAGTGACTTACATTACCATGAGGAAACCTCTGAAAAAACTCATAGCAGACCAGTCGGCCCCGGGGTTTGAACCCGAGACCTCCCAAATACTAGCCAGCGTACCTAACATACTCAACTAACTAGCTTGGTTGGGGTAGGTCATTTATAATACTGAATAGAGTTTTTCTTTGCACAATGAAAATATTCTTTAACTCGTTTCAGCGATAAGCCATTTTCAAGATATAATTAATTATCTACAAAAGATAATTGGTTTCACAAATATACAAACACCAATAACAATGTGACTTACGTATAAATTCAAGTGAAAATGCAGATATTCATGGATCGAAAGACAGTTAAGATGAGTACTTATTGTTAGTTCATTTCACTGACTTAAATGAGAGCGGTGTGATTATTACGATCACATCTAGATGAGTTTGTGTTGACATTATAAATAGTATGAATATTTGATTTTCCAAATAAAATGGCCTTGTTCCCAAGACAAATACAGCAAACAATCTTCGGATTTATCCAATAATTTTATATTAAATTAAAAGGTAGGAACAATTCCCAATAAAAGTTGACAAAAATAATTTAAAGTAGAAACAAAATTGTAATATATTGAATAGATTTTAGTACGTCTGAATGAAGTTATCTAAATTTGTTTTCTTGAATTGATAGAATTTCTGTTCAAATTTATATCCAACATTATGTGTCATTTTTTTCAACAAATGTATTTGTTGTGGAAAAAATGCAATTTTATTTGGAAAATAAAATATTTATACTATTCATAATTTTATAACATATATTGTAAAAACTTTTCATCCAGATGCGATCGTAATGTATATCACACCGCTCTCATTTAAGCCAGTGAAATTAACTAACAATAAGTGCTCATTTTGACTACCTTTCGATCCATCAATTTTTGCAATTTCACTGGAATTTATAAGTCATATTATTGTTAATGTTGCTCTGACTGGCTAATTAATTATATTTTGAAAATGGCCCATCAGCGAAACGCGTAAAAGAAGATTTTCATTGTTGAAACCAAAGAAAACCACTCTTCAGTATCATAACACTATATACATATATATATATATATATATATATATATATATATATATATATATATATATATATATATATATATATATATATATTGGATTGTATATATATAAATGTGTAAATTGTTAGTTTTACCCATTGTTTTAATATATATAACTATATATATATATAATATAAGTATATATATTATATATAATATATATATATATATATATATATATATTATATATATATATTATATATATATATATATATATATATATATATATATATATATATATATGGGTCATTCTTAGGTATTTGAATTTTAGAGAGACATATTTTCACGAAATTATTTTCCATAGAAGATTGCTGATACTCATTTATTAAGTTATTCACCACTTACACCTCTCATAAACAAAAGGGCCAGATACTTTAGTGTATTTTACACTTTTTCTAGAAGTCAGAGGAAAAAAGATTGCAGAGGAGTGACACATGACACATAATAGAGACATTTCGACCACAGAAGTTACATTTCTGCTTTAATTCCTTCAACAAAAATAGTACTGTCACAAAAATAAACATATTCTTCAAATAGTTCATAGATTGAATGAAAATATTGAATAACTGAATATAGAGTCATTTGTTGATGTGCGAAAAAAAATCAGAGAACAAAAGATATTGTCAATGAAGAAAACCAACAAAATAAAAACGGTCAAATGAAAAATATTAACAACACATATAATGAAAATTTTTTTCAATGACATCTTCTACCTTATAAACCCCTTATCTTCCTCTGCAACTTCCCCTTTTATGCATAGTTGAGGTACTATTACATGCTTTTAGAAACTGGACTAGAATTTCTGGGTTGTCCACACTTCCGGAGCACATACCTGCGATATGAATTTGACTAAGACGTAATCTCCATTTTTATCAATAGCTTCAGAAACAGCCGGAATGTCTTCATCAAATTCTGGATATACATCGTTCACATTTAGACGAACATCGTTAGGTTTTGAATAATCTTCCTGTCCATTAATAAAATGAGATCAGTTATTTCTACATAAACAGCTCAAACTTTTCATGATGATCTTATTTGGTAATAGTGCAAATCCTTGGACCTAGTGAAATTTTAGAGTACCACGAAAAGGTATTACCAATGACGCATTTTCTTCAGTTGTTTTTGTATGGCTTATTCAAAAATAAATGTTTTTCTCACATCTTCTGTATTTACGTTTTTGATATTATTCACAATTTCCTTCATTTTTGTGTTTGGTGTTACGTTCTCTCTGCTTCTATTTAATCTGTATATTTGTTTTTTTTGACACTCCACTTCCTTCGTCAATCCTGGTATTTCTTGTTGTTTTTCTATGAATAAACGATTTCTGCGCTTCCGAAGCTTTTGGGACCGCCTCGGCTCTGTTGTCTATTGGTTGTAACGTAACTGTGACACCATTTTATCACCAGAGCAAGGTGATGGTGTAATAGAAGCAGTTGAATTAATTTGAAGAGCCAGGCGTGCCCTTCGTTATCTAGTTTTTTCAGCACACGTCTCTTTGCTCTCTAGGGGTCATGTCTTTCATGGGCCTAATTTTCTTCCCTTTCCCTTTTTTATTTAAATAGTTTTTTTCTTTTTCTTCCAATTTAATAAGGTCGTTTTTGATTCGTTGATAACGTAAACGTTTTGCTATCCATTTCTTTTCCAGCCTTTCTTCACGAGTTTGCTTTTTCTCGACCATTTTCTGCAACAACTCATCTACACCTTCAACGAAAGAAAAATTAAATATTTACAGTGAAGTCACTTTGTTGTTGATAAAGGACGAAATTGGAATAATAGAAATTTAAATTTTTCAAATACTCATGTAATGATTTCACTACCTACTTACTTATAACACGAATGATATTAAGAAGTAATCACTCCTCTGTCGCGTTGGTCTCTCCTCTGGCACAAATATAGCCAGGGGAAAGATGCCAGAGAATAGACATATCTACACATAGTATGAAATGAAAACTAATCCAAAACAAGAATTTTAGTACAGACGTGTCCATGTAATTATTGCAAATATATATCTTGGAATATGATCAATAAATAAGCAGAAGATTCGAAATATTCAATTTATACTTACCATAAAAAAGACAATATTCACAGAGACACAACCTCCTTCCTCACCATCATGCACTGAACTGTTATATTCCCTATGAAATAATTTGAATTTTGTCGCCAATAAGATGAATTCGCCTCAAGATGGTTACATCGACTACCGGAAGGAGCTATTCCATGCATTATCCAGCGAGTTTTTGAATTTTAAAAAATGCCAGAGGAAGGGACTCAAAAACAGAAGACATAAAAAAAATATTTAATACTGAATTTTTTTTTCATTTGTTTCTAATTTTTTCAATAATCAATAAAACTATATTCCGAGCATTCTGAACAGTGATGAACAAATACAAAAAAGTGAAAATGGAAGATAAATCACAACTCTTTTCCAAAAAACCGTGGAAAGGACAAGCCAGAAAAGTGACATTTAGTGACTTTATATTTTTTTTTTCTGGAAACTGTCAACATATTTCAGATCAAATCATTGTGTAATATCTGACGAATATCTTTCTCCGTTTCGGTTAATCAATATAATTGTTTTAATCATTGCGGTATTTTAGGTATTTCATGTTCCTTATGTAAAACAAATAGCTAAGAATGACCCATATATAAATATATATATATATATATGAAACGAAATTAATTGTAAAATAGGCAGTTTCCAAATCAAGATATTAAAATTGATAACATAAGTATAGGAAGGGTAAATTCAGTTAAATATTTAGGATACATAATAGATGAGAATTTAAACTCAAAAGACCATATTGAACACATAACGTATAAAATAATTCCAATGATAGGTGCTCTCTATCGCTGCAGAAATTATATTACACATCAGAGTGCAATGAATGTATACAATGCATTATTTCTTCTTCGTTATCGATACATAATCCCAATATGGGGTACATGTGGGGCTGTTTTGTTTAAATCTCTGCAAACTTTACAGAATAAAGTATTATAGATTATTTTCTCGTATGATTGGCTTGTGCCTACAAATCAGCTATACAGGGAGTTGGGGGTCTGTCGTTTGGGTGAGTTACTGGAGTTGGAACAGTGTAAGCATATTCATAAAATAATAACTAAAACAATTAAATGTAATACAGCTTGAACGTTTAAAAGGGATCTCCATCTTTATGATACAAGAGATAGAAATAATATATATCTATAAATTGTAAGAATAATACTGGACTCGGCACAACCAGTTACCAATAAGTGTTAAAAACATTATAAATTATGCTGCATTTTTGAAAAAGATCCAACAATTGAAGCTATAATAATAATTAATGTTAAAAATCTGTATATGTACTACAATATCCATATTTTAATGTTTAATTTAAAAAAATTCAATAGTTGTAATAAGGCTTAGAATTTTCATTTTAGTTATCATAGTTTAATGTTAATTTAAAAATTTGATATCAGTAATTAGGATTAGAATTCAGGACTGTTGCGCGCACCATTGTTAAGTAGGGAAGTTATATTTGTTGTTGATTCCGATAAGTATAAGTGTTTGATGCACTGTTTAGGAAGTTGTTGATGATATTGTATCTTGTATATTTAATGTAATAAACGTTTTAATATATATATATATATATATATATATATATATATATATGTATGTATATATATATATATATATATATATATATATATATATATATATATATATATATATATGTATATATATATATATATATATATATATATATATATATATATATATATATATATATATATATATATGCAAAGCAGTAATTGAAGCCCTCACCCATCAAGGTGTCGACAGTCAGTATATAGAAACTCTGGCCGACATATACAAAGAGGCTAGAGCTAGGGTAAGTATATGCGACGGAACCCCAGAATTCCCTACAAGCAAAGGAGTCCGACAGGGAGATCCAATATCTCCGAAGCTCTTCATGGCCACCTTGGAGAACATCTTCCAAAAATTGGACTAGAACGGAAGAGGTCTGAAGATAGATGGAGACTATCTGAACCATCTAAGATTCGCTGACGACATTGTCCTAATCGTGAACAGCCCTGAAGAACTACAACAACAGATCAACGAGCTTAACATAGTGAGCAATGAAGTAGGCCTAAAGATGAACTTGAACAAAACGAAAGTCATGTACAATGAAATGGTAGAAAATCACGATATCACGGTCAGCGATACCACACTTTAAGTAGTGGACGAATATATCTGTGGCTTGGAGCTAAAAGGGCCAATGTCAAAAAATACACATTTGAGAAAATTGCATATGAAGTTTTTACCAATAATTCGTTCAATTATAACTAACATATAGTAAACATTTGTTTCATCAACTTTGGCGGAGACATTGCTATGTTTGCATTTCATCTGACTGCATATTTCATAATCCAAAAAAAATCACATTTTGGACAAAAAAAATGACTTTGGCCCTTGTTGCATGGATTTTTGTTTATTTTATAATTCTTTATGTGACATTGGCCATTATAACAATAACAATAATAAACAGAAAACTAGTATATTGTAAGCATTTTATTATATTTTCACAAAATTTATTCTGATGAAAGGTGAAGTAAACTAAGCACATAATTGCAAAATACCAGAAATAAGATACGTATAAAAAAATGTCAATGTTACAAACATTCATTTTCTTCGGCAATAGCTTCATCCACCAAGTAATCCACTATGTTATCATTTCCTGTTATTTGTTTAGTAAAGAGATTGTAGTATATACGATTAGTTTTACTAATAATATATGGCAAAAGTGCCTTTAAATCTTTTAATTTATCTGTACTTAAAGGAAGTGGTTCGATGTTAGGTGGTTGAAGCTTGAGTGGAATACACTGTCGTGTTTTGTGTTGAATTCTGGATATATCTAAAAATTTTAAAGTCTCCTGCGAACGAATGCTTATACAATATATACGAATGTTCAGTTGAATACTGCATCCACTTAATTTTCAGCCACTAAACTCGTTCATTTTAAGTATTCTTAGCGATGCTGATGCACATAATGTGTACTTAAACATGCTTTGAAATTTGTGAAAAGTCTTCTTGTTCCAGTTCTATAACTTCAATAGAAGGTTTTCTTGGCACCATACGTATTAAATTTGCCCAATCACGGGGTAACTCAATGTCAGCAGTAGTCCGTTTTTTCATTTTTTCTATTGCCCCATGGATGGTATCTGCCTCCATGTGAGTATGGCCAGCCTCAAGAAACTCACTTACTATTTTCAGTACCACACATTTCTAAAATCCTCCTTGTCCTTGAATTATTCATAATCTTTACTCCACAAACACTTCACGAAACTTGAATTACGTCGCAAGACGCGTGTGTGCAGATTTGTAAACTACCCACTAATACAAAGGCGGCCAATGTCATTGTGGCCGCTTTTGTTCATGCATGCATTAAATTTCAGTTGAAGCTAAAACGGCCAAAGTAGACACTGGCCCTTTTAGATTTCACCGATTTTAGCAAATTCATAAAGACATTGGCCGCCTTTATATTCATAGATATGTTATTGCTGAGTTTGATATTGGCCGTTTTAGCATATGAAGGACAGCATACATATAAATGCAATGCAATGGTTAACCTCAACTAGGCAAAAATTGACATTGGCCCTTTTAGCTCCAAGCCACAGATATATACCTGGGACAATTAATACATAAGTCTGGTTCACTACTTCCGGAAATCAACAGAAGAATAAAATTGGCATGGAAAGCATTCGGACAAAATTCCATCATCTTTAAGTCAAGAATGCCACTCCGCCTAAAGAAGCGAGCCTTCGATCAGCTGATAATACCAGTCATGACGTACGGCTGTGAAACCTGGGCACTAAAGCAAGAGTTCATAAGGAAACTCCAGGTTGCACAAAAGTCTATGGAGCGGTGTATGCTCGGCATAACAAAGAGGGGTCGTAAGACAATAGAGTGGATTAGAGAGACCCAGGTAATAGACGTCATCCATAGAATAAAATCCCTCAAATGGCAATGGGCAGGGCACCTAGCGAGAAGGACCGACAATAGATGGACCATAAGGTCAATACAGTGGTACCCAAGAGGCGTCAAAAGGCCAAAGAGGCGCCCCAATATAAGATGGGATTATGATATCAGGAAAGAATCAGGAACAAACTGGTATCAACCTGCTCAACAACGTAGTACATGGGCAGGAATGAAGGAAGGATATGCGAGGAGGCTGCACCATACTTAACGGCAGACCATAGCTGCATATGATGATGATGATATATATATATATATATATATATATATATATATATATATATATATATATATATATATATATATATATATATATATATATACATATATAAAACAACCCAATCTTCGAAAACATATACCTACTCAACTTTAAATAAAGATTTAATTTTTCAACACCATCCACATCTTCATTTTCAGAACACTTAATGTATTTTTACAGACAAGTCCTTAAATCATGGTTGTTTATGCAACAAGTTTAAAAAGTAAGTATTTATTGCAGGTGACGTCAAATTGTAGAGGCAGTCTGGCCGAATTGGACGACACGTCGAGTACCTCGAGTACGGGAAAATAAAAAGTATAATTTAATATTTTTTCGTAATTCAAATACAACTAATTTTATTTATAATAAAGTGCATTTTCTAGTAATTTTCTAATCCATATGTAATAAATATGATGGAAAATAATATAAAAAATGCAATTGTTTAAGTTGTAATACAATCTCACAGAAAGTGGACTAAATATGGCTTTGATTTGAACTTTTACGTTTATCATGATCACCAAACGCTGTAGTAGAATGATGAGTGCAATAAATAACCAGTCATTTCATCAAAGTTTTGTTTTTGTGATCATCAGCAGAGCTGCGTCACTTAGGTCGTATTTTTCGCGAATGCACCGCATCGCAACGGAATGTATTTTCATTATTGCCATATATTTTCATTAAAGTAAATATTATTTTTTCCAATATTTTCATAATGATAAACTATTATATTGTAGACAATCCATCAATTCAAACTTAATAATTAATTTTATTGTACGTCTTGCTAGAATTTGAAACGGGCAAAGGTAAATTGAGTCCCGTCTACCTGTATTAAGAAGAGTGAAGAAATTTAGATGGTCCAATAGAGTCCCGGGTCACTTAAATCTTTCTAATCCTTCTAATCCTCCTGATATGCATATTTCGGGAATTCCTAATTACTTTTTAAATCTCTATACCAAATAATATTTTTATTACCTATGAACGAAGGATTTCATTGGTTAGACATCTATGGATATCATATATAAAAAGGGTTTTCTACAAAATGTTTAATATAGTTTGTTTAATTTGTATCTACCTATTCGGTGTTAGTTAGTTTGTCAAAATGAGTTCTGTGAGAGTTGTACTAAGTGAAAGAGGGAAACAACTGATTGTGTTGGATGGCTTCAAATATCGTTTCCATAAGATGTTAAAAAATAATGACAGAAAAATGCAAGGCATTTTTAAAAACTGAAGGTGCTGACAACATAGTAACAGAAATTATGGATAACCACAACCATACAGTAAACGAAGAGGTACTTAATCGCAAAATTTTAAGTAACTCTTTAAAGCGAAAGGCCATAGAAGATGTTAGTGAACGCCCGATGAAAATTATACATAAGGAGTTACGAAATGGTGACATTAATACCTTGACAACCGAGGATGTGAGATTGGTCAGAAAAAATATGAATAATGCTCGACGATCTGTTTTGCCTAAATTGCCAAAAAATATGGAAGAAACTCATGCAATATTAAAAACATTCCCAGTGAAAACCAATACAGGCGAAGAGTTCCTAATGGTAAACGATGTAGAAAATCAGATAATAATTATATTTCAGAATCGGCTAGGTTTCCACCAGAAATATGGGCGGAGAAGACGAGCAGTTTACAACGGACGACGAATGCATGCGAGAGCTTTCATGCAAGGTTTAATTCTTCATTTTATTTCGCCCATCCACATATATTCCAATATTTAACAGTATTAATAGATTTTCAAAGTGACACTTATATAAAAATTAGAAGCATTCAAAAATATATAAAAAAAGTTTATTCTTCACACACTCTCAAAAATAAAAATTTTCTAAATGAACAAATTTTAAAATTAAATTGTAACTCCATATCAAAATTTTAATTTCTTAAAATTGTAGGAGAAAAATTTAGAATAATTAAATAAACGAATATTTAGCATGTTATTAGGTATAGGTATATTATTGTAAATATTTGTAAATTGTATAAAATTATATGATATAATATGAATTTTAGTTTTAATATTCTACGAACAGATTACGAACCCCTACTGTGCAAGCTCAGGTAGTCCCGGGACTCAATTTACCTAACTCCGGGACTCAGTTCGGCTATCATTAAGACGGATTATAAATTTTGAGACTCAATTAGGCATCTCCGTTTGAAACATGCACGTGCTATTATGATCCATTCATCAAATTCTCAATGCGAACAAATTATATGTCGCTTCAAATAACCGATTCAAATGTTACGATACTAAGTGAGGTCATAGTCAACTTAATTTATTTCAAAACAAGGAACAGCTATATCGTAACAAACATCAAATTATCAATTCGTAGTCTATGATTTCTGCGGTTAAAAATTATATTAATGTCATTCACGTTTCAATTGTTTTCTCCTCAAAATTCCTAAAGAAATTAATCGGATAAATTTTAACTCGCAGCAACTTTATCATATTAGTTTCACTTATTTCTGATCGAGAGAATGTTAAATATTGTTTGGAAAGTGACGTAGAAAGCAGAACATTCACTTCCAAAATAAAAATAAATTTTATGCTTCGAATTGAGGATGATTTCCAAATTAATTGAAGAAATCAACTCATTTTTCAGATGGTTATTAACATTCTATCCAAATAATTGGATTTAAACGTTTTATTTTCAATACTTACTACAATGAAAATGTTATATGTTCTTCATGAAGAGTTCATTCTAATTCTAATACTCAATTGTTGGAGAATTGTACATTTCATAGGCAAGTATATTTTGATATAACTTTTGATGAAGGTATATTGAATTATAGTTATTACAAAAACATATATTTAATATCTTAGAAAACAACCTAATTAGCAGATAATAACAAAATACGATATTCATACTGATGCTTTATTCTCACAGAATATATAAATATATCAATGGTTTGAGTGAACTCAATTGAAAATGACTTAGTCGTCGAAACAGGTTGTATTTATAAAAAAAAGCGTGAGCACCAGAGCTTCGTCAATAATGTAGTATTTTTCGAGCGAAGTGCATCGAGTCGAGATGCGATTCGAACGGAATAAATTATGGTTTGAATACCACAATTAAAAGGCAAACCGAAAAATTATTTATCAAAAAAAAAACAATTCACCAAATTAATTAATAATAATTAGAAAATAATTTTGCTCAGAAAAAATATTCGCGAATATCTTTGAAATAAATATCTTAGGTTTTGAATAAGTACCTACCTTAAAAACCTTCTTTTTTCATATCCACTCCAGTGAAATTAGATAGCTACAAACTGTTTTGAGATTTTCTATTAATTTGTCGGATTTTAGGAAGCATTTACTACAGAAAAATTGGTTTCCATTGCACAGAAGCCAAAACAATCAACAAAATTTTTTATATACAGGTGCAACCTGAAATTCATTGAAAAAATGTAATCCCATACGAAATGAGTATCATTAGGTAAAATCGTAAAAACTACCGAGAAATAAAAAACCACCTTTGAGCGATTGAGATATAAAGAAACATTTATTTTAATATACGTCACATATTTTTCCCCATTAATAGGCTTTCTACGGAATTATGTTTTATGATTTCTTAATAACTTCCCCAAATACTTTAGAACATTTTATTTCGATACAAAAACTAATTACACATTGACAATAAAGTCGGAGACGAAATAAATTAATTAAAATATTTCTGATAAGAATTGAATTTCGATCTTCACTAATAAAGTGGCAGAAGTGTTTGATAACAGCAATTGATCATCTGGATAAATTGGATGTCCATGTTATTAATAAACTTCAAAATAAACAAACAGTTAATCATAGAGAAATTACGAAAAAATTGATTTGGAGTCAAAGTCAAAACCTTTAACAGATGAGAACAAAAGGCTTGAGCAGCAGCCAAGCTCCACAAAAAATATCGTATTTTTCACGAAGTGTATCGCCTACTGGTAGCAAAGCAGATCGAGATGCTATTCGAATGGAATAAATTTCGCTTTAATAAGACACAGAACTAAAAAGTAGAAAATGATTTATTTTATTGTAAAAAAGCGTGTGGTGCTTGATATCAAATTTTACAAATATTTCAGTGGTAGCTATTTAATAAAGTAGAGTTATAAGAAAAAAATAAAAAGTACCCCAGGTATGACAATAAAATAAATTATTTTCCACTGTTTAGTTCGATTTGCTATTGAAGTCTGTTTTTCAAATTAGAATTTATTTATTCCGTTCATTTCGCATCTCGACCTGCTCACGCGTTTTTAATCGTATTTTCACTAGTAATACCACTAGGGGTCAAATTATTTCAGGAAATTTTTTCGAGCTCATGAATATTTTGAAAATTTCCCGAGTCGCAGACGAGGAAATTTTCTAAAAATATTCATGAGCGAGACTAATTACCAAGGTTCGCTGATATATATCATGATATATATCACGATATATATCATGATATTTTCACTTCTATAAATATCAAAATTCGTGATATATATCAAAGACGGAAAAATTATTAATTTTTTGCGATAAATTGGCTACACTGCATCATTAAACGGCAACGACGTGAAATACCGGTTGCGGCCGTCGGGGATTTACATGCTCGATCTCGTGTGATTCCCCTGCAGGTGCCGCTTGCAGTTGAAATTTCGAGGTCGCCTTATAGAGCATTTGACTTCGGCGATTCATTAACCCTCCGTAACTAACATACGGTCTGTGAGACCGACAACTTCAATTTTCTTCGCAAAAACGATACCGCGCCAACTTATGTTTCTGCGCGTTTCAGTAGTTTCCTATTTCGTCATCTTACACTTAGTGGTACTAGGACAGTCGTTCATGACGCTTATGTGTTGAGTTACTATCACTTTCGGTCTTGTGGACCGATGTTAGTAGGCGTGCAAGTGATTTTCTGAAAACACTAAGTAAGTCAATATTCTTTTTTTATTATGAAACAGGAGTCTTAATTTATATTTGGTACCTGTTTTGTTTAAAAAGACTAAATAGAACATTTTGCTCAACAGAATGGCTGATTTGAGTTATGAAAAGGAGCAAGAAAGGCTAGAACGCCTATGGCAGGAATCGATCGATGAACCAGAAAATGAAGCCGCAGAAAAAAGCGATGATAGCCTGGAAGATGGCGATTTTGAAATTATGCATCTAAAAAGAACAGAAAAACAAAGTATAACTGTCTTTTCTGCTATAAATTCATGTGCCTGGAACATCTAATTCCACTGTGCTCAGGATGCAGCTTGAAAATTAATACTTGATTCAATCTTGTTTTTTCAGTTTACGGTAGCCTTTATGTTCTTGGTACTCTACTTTTGTTATCAAGTATATACTTATATAGTTATCTGTTTTTGTTTATTCATTTCAGAGTTTGTTCTTCTTTTTATTTCTCTAATGAAAATGTTTATGATTTTTAATTGAAGAAATTTAATTTTTTTAATGTTCATTATAGGACTGAAGTTATAAATAAAATAAAAATTATCAAAAATTGTCAAGAAGTGTTTACTTAATCAATCTCTGAAATAATAATAAAAATATTGCCCATTATAAAACAATTATTAACGTTTAATTGAAATTGGTCTCTGAAACCGATGTTAGCTACGGTGTACTACGAACGTATGTTAGTCACGGAGGGTTAAAGCAAGTTAAGCGAAAAAATATAATCTAGTTGAAAATTTATGACATATTGTTTACATAATCAACATGCATAGAGATAAACATCCCATATGGCAGCATTTTCATTGCCAATCAAAAGAAAAAAATACTGGTAAATGGGCAAAATGCAAAACCTGTGTGTGTTTGGAAATAATTTTAAAACGACACCTCCAATGACATGGTGGAAGTCTGTAAGTTTGATTGAGCCAGAAAAGTACTTTGACTGGGCCAAGATCCAAGAAGGATTTCTGGATATGTGCAGCAAGCATTTGATAGCAGTTTCAGCCTCAGCAGGCGTTGAACGGATTTTTTCGACTTTTGGATTCGTTCATGACAAACTAAGAAATAAGCTGGGGAATGAAAAAACTGGCAAAATAACGTTTTTGTTTAGGCACTTTAACCAGAATAATAAAGAAAAAGCCGTCAATCTGGACTTTGCCTGGGAAACAGAGACAACAAAAGCATCTGGATCTGATGCAACCTTTAGTATTGGATCTGCTGTTTTAGATACAGATTCTGAAGCAGAAGATGATGTGCCACTGGCTACATTATTACATTAATTGAAGTTCTTGTATTTTTACTTTTTATATCCATACGAATTTAGTGTATTTAGTTTTTTTTTTTAAACGAGGACATTTGCTGATGATTGAGGATTTGTTTTGATGATTTAAGCTTTATTTGTTCAAGTAATTAATTAAATAAAAATATAACCTAAAAAACGTTGTTTTTTTGCTTTATTAAAATGTATTTTGATTTTTGATATTATATTAAACATTTAATTTTAAATCTAAATGTGTTTTTATTTAAAAAGTTTGAAAATATCAAAAAAGTTTATTTATATCCATTTTCTTGATATATCCGATATATATCCTTAATATCCGATATTTTGATATTTTCAATGAATATCATGATATTTACGAACCCTGCTAATTACTGACAAAGCTATGACGCGCTATGAATCTGTTAATGCAGCTTCCCGAAAAACTATAAAATGAAAGAAAATTATATTTTATGTCGCTAAATGGCACTTTTGAGCTACTACAATCAGTAGTACTCAACAGTTTGTCAAAAATGGTCTGTTATTGTAAATCTCAAAAAATTTCCGGTATAATTCGCTGTTGGGTATCCCACGAAATTTCCTCTAAATACCTCCGTTGCCATGGTGATCTGTCAAAATAACGTAATTTGATTGGTTCAAAATTACAGTTGTGGAATTTTCCCCGAAAATACTATAAGTACTACGAGGTATGGCAATTTGAAACCCGGAATCGAGCTCCGAGGGGCAGCTAAATTAATTTTCGGCGAAATTTCGATCATAATCCTTCACAGTAGTCTCCTTGGAGTTCCACGCACCGCTTCCACCTCCGCTCCCACGCCTCGAAGCACCCACGGTAGTCGTCTTCAGTTAGGGTGTTCAGCGCCACCGTCGCAGCTTCTTTCGCCTCCTGTACACCGCCGTGGTGGGTCCCCTTCAGGTACTGCTTCATCTTTGGGAATAGGAAGAAGTCGCAGGGAGCGAGGTCGGGGCTGTAGGGGGGGTGCGGCAACGTTGCGATGCTTTTTTTGGCTAAAAACTCGCGAATTCGTATCGACGAATGTGCAGGTGCATTGTCATGATGCAAGAGCCAACCATTCTCCGCGAGTTCGGGCCTCACGCGGAAAATACGGGCCCTCAGCCGCTCAAGGACACCTTGGTAGTACAGTCCGGTCACTGTTTGTCCCTCTGGAACGTATTCCCGATGAATTACGCCTTTGATATCAAAGAAAATTACGAGTATGGACTTCATTTTCGATTTGGACATCCTGGCTTTCTTCGGGCGCTCCCCTCCGCGTTCCACCCACTGCTGACTCTGTCTACGCGTTTCGGGATCGTACTCGAATATCCAAGATTCATCTCCGGTTACCACAGTACTCATCCAGTCCCTCCCATCTGTCTCAATTTTCTCTAAAAGGTCACTGCAGATGGACATTCGAAGGTGTTTTTGGTCCAACGTGAACATTTTCGGCACCATCTTTGCACAAATCTTTCTCATGTCTAGCTCCTCGTGTAAAATCTGCCTAATGGTTTCCTTATTGATGTTTAACTTGTAGGACAACTCTCGGAGTGTTAACCGACGGTCTGATGTTACCAACGTGCGGATACGATCGACATTGGTGGGGGTACGAGAGATGACGGCTGCGCCCGGCCTCGGATCGTCCTCTATCGAAACACGTCCCTCCCTGAACCGCTTTGCCCACTCGAACACGGCAGTTTTCGATTTTGGTTTGTTTATTTGTGTAAATTGGACTGCTAATTTTGATATTTTTTCAACAGTTTTTGTTCACTTGCCACGATAGTTGAAAAAAGACTACGATTTACAGATATGAAGGATCTGTTACTGAAGTGGTTCTAAGTAATAATCCATTTGAAAACCCAGATATTTGGTCAGTGATTTAGCAGCACATTACCCTTATAACAGGAAAATTATTTTCAATGAGAACAGTAAAATACATAAGCCTTCGATGCCTAAGAAATATATTTGCCCAAATTAATCACAATTATTACTACAAACTATTGCATTTACCAGTTGCTTTATGTCCAGACAATTGGGTTTGGTATCTGCAAAGTTTGGCATAACCGTGGCAAATCCTCTCTTTGAAAACGGAAACTTCTTTTCACCTCTTCAACCTCAATATTATACAAAACGAATCCGGGTATGTTTCTATCAATATTTTCACGTTCTTGTTCCTCTTCAAAGATGTTATGTAAGATTATACCTCTCATTAAATTATGATCCACACCCCCGCGCCTGATCGCTATATAGTCTATTACATCTTCCATGATAATTTACCCTAAGAACGCTAATAATAGGTGAATGAAAATTGGAAAAATTACCCGACAAAAAATAATACAAGAACACAAGAGAGGTTATACTTATTTGACGTTCGCAATAAATTTGAATTCAAAAACTCTTTTTGGATCTTCAACCCGTTAATAACGTTTTCCGTTCTGCGCAAACTCAACATAGCGGTTTAAGATAATTACGTTGACTTCAAATTGAAACTCAAAAACTCCCTATTGTTGGAAAGTGCACCGTAGGGGTTTTCACTATTTTACGTAACCGTCGCCATTCTAATTTAGAGATTTCATGTATTTTCGTGGTTTTGGCTGGTTTAGTTGGACGCTAGAGGGTTGAAATTTGGTACGTGAATTGAGTTTATGTTAGGGTAGTGCAAAACTATGGGTTTCAATTTTTTTATTTTATAACTCCAATTATCATGTTGAAATTTTCAGAATTTTTTTGTCTCGAGATGCGATTGGAATAGAGAATAGTCGTCCAGAAGTACAGCGCGTATTGATAGCGAAGCAGGTCGATAAACTATTCGAACGGAAAATAGGATCCGCGAAGTGCAGCGCGGTTGAGGAAAATAGTTGAAAACCGATTAAAGCATTGTACTTGAGTATCAACTCAATCCACGTTTTACCAACTTTAAACTCTCAAAACAATTCTGCCAAATTTGTAGAGGTGAGAAAATTTGCGAAAATCACGAAAAAATCAAGAAATCCCCACCTAAAAATGGTGGCGGTTGAAATAAAATTTATAAATCTACAGGGAACTTTCCTAACATTAACTCAATTCAGATACAAATTTTCAGCCCTCTAAGATTGGGGGGTTTGGGGGTGCATAAACCCTTCAAAACCGACCTTTCAGCTTAATACACAAAAGATGGATAAGGCTTAATTTCGGATGTTTTTTATAATAATTACTGAATCCTCGAATCTCATCACGTGGTAATTTTTAAAATACGTATTTATTATATAATAATAATAATAATAACGTTTATTCAGTATAACACAATAACGAATAAACAAAATGAGTCACAGAGTTAATTATTTCATAACTGAAAATTTACCTGTACGTGGCTATATTTAGCAATAGATGAAGCCTCAATATTCTCACACAATCGAGCTCCGCATGCTGTATTACATCAATTATATATTTGTTACTTTTGTATCCATATTTTGGGTTGATTTGTTCATATCGGTAGTCATTCCTAAATCGGGCATATTGTCGTCTCCATCGGTAGTTTTGTCTGTGTCTATAGAAGTTTCCATACTTTCCTTATGCCCGCTATACACATAACGATATATCGTAACGATATAACTGTGCAGTCAATTTGCACAGTTTTATCGAACGTGTGTATGACAAATCTTTGCAGATAATTTCATCTGCACAGTTCATCGGTGGCAGTTGCATTTTCTATTCGATAAATCGTTGATACTTGCGTTTGCACAGTTTTATCGTTTCGTGTGGATACGACGCCGCGATCTATTCGACCGATCGCTCAATTTATGAAACAGTTTGCTGTGAGAGCATCACAAGTTTCTGGAGTTATTTGACTGAGAGCCTGCGGTGATATTAGAGTAGAGAACTTCATGCATTCATATGAGCGACCTGTAGCTAAAAATCTCAGTGTTGCAGATAATCTCTCGTGAGGACTTATTGCTTCTCTCATTATAGTGTTCCTTTTCTGAATCAGCGGGGTGACTAAAGCCAAGAGGGTTAAGTACGTCTCCTCGTTCATTCTTAAATAATTATGCCAATCTTTGTGTGCCAATTTCAACTCATTTAATAAATTTATATGAGAGTATGACTTCCGTTTTAGAAGCCAGTCCTTACACCAAACATTACGTGAGTTTTTTTTCTTTAAGCATATCATCAAACCCAAAAATGCAAGTGCATCTTCATCATCTTCCGTTATTGCCGATGACATGTTTCTCGCGCGAGCTTCTGTGTACAACTGACAATATCGACGCAGATATCTGTGCCGTGTAGAGGCACCAGAGCTATTCGATTTAACTGTGCAGTTTGAAATCGCAACGATATATCGTTATGTGTATAGCGGGCATTATTCACACAATGCAGCAATTTCTTGTAATATATCCCTCTTTTCGTTTCTCAACCAGTTTTTTATCTTAGTCTTGCACCCATTATATCTTCTGATATTTCTCAATTCAAGTGGAATCATGTCGTAAATTCGTGGGGCAAGGTAAGCGCTAGATCGTTGAGCTATAGCTTTGATGCATCGTGGTCTTCCATAAGTGTTTTTTTTTCTAGTTGAGTAGTGATGATCGATTTTTTTTATTGGTAGTTTCCCTGTATAAACGTTCATAACAACCTTCATAATATATATTTGCCTAATACTTAGGGCACCAGAAATGTCGAACAGTCTTTCAGTCGAATAAGATCGTGGTTTACCATATATAATCTTCAACTCTCTTATGATATAGCGGTCGGATGAGAAGCATCGCTGCTCATAAAAATGAAAATTAAATTTATATGTGAAATGTTGTTGTTTTATTATTAAAAGTGTACGGCAATTAACTGCAGCTCAGGAAATATCCCTGACATATGGTTAATAAATAATAAATGAGTTAATCTGTGCTCAATTTCATTAAATTTATTTAAAGAAACAAACTTCTTATAATTTTTTCTATTTAAAACTAGTATTTAATATTTTTAATAACGTAGCATAGGATCACAATGAGATCTACTCAACTACTAAAATTTGTAAAAGAATAATACAATCAACGGAGACTCATGTATGATCTCAAGTGTGAATACTACTTTAACACTTTTTATTCCGCCATAACTTCAATAAAAAATTCTATTAGTTCAAGTAAACTAGTAACATTTCATTGAAATGTGGAGAAAATAAAATTAATAATAAAACAATTGTTGTAATAAGCAATACAGAAATTTTTTTTCAGTGAAAATTATTAGTGCATCGTATATTTATTATAAAAGGTTATAGCGTTATTTTTTATGAATAATCTTCCCATCGTACGGTATATAAAAAAAATTCTTTCCAAAAAAAATAGTTATTTAATAAACTGATTTATTAATGACAGCGATTAATGGTTGAGATATTTTAACGTGTGAGCGGAGCGAGCGCGTTAATAGTTCGAGACCATTAATCGCTACATTAATAAACGAGTTTATTACAAGATTTTTCCGTCGACCTCATCATCAATTGAGTATAAATTCTTGATTGAAATAAATTTTTATTTTGCATGACAGATACACTTGACACAATATGAATTTCTATGTTCATTTCGATATATTTATATTTCCGTCGACCTCTAAATAAAAGCTTACTTTAACGTACACGAAATTGATCATTAATGACCCATTTTAATGTGCAATTTCTCCTATTTTAATGAATGATTGTCATGGGCAACCAAACACAGAAGTATTCAAAACGGAATAGTTGAATTATTCTGTGTCTGTACTGTTATTCCACAGAGAAAAGGAATTCATAATTCAAATCGAAAAATTTAACTCTATACAAAATAAAGTAGAAACTGCGGAAAAAATTTTATGCAATAATCGTTCGGAAGTAAATAACACTTCAGCTTCCACCAGTTTCACATATTCCTCATCGGATATTGTAGGTAATGTTAACTATTCAGAATGTCACATGCCTACTATTCCATCTACGAATTTCTCAAATTGTTCAATCGGGAGCATAAATATAAATATATCGAAATGAACATAGAAATTTATATTGTGTCAAGTGTATCTGTCATGCAAAATAAAAATTTATTTCAATCAAGAATTTATACTCAATTCATGATGAGGTCGACGGAAAAATCTTGTAATAAACTCGTTTATTAATGTAGCGATTAATGGTCTCGAACTATTAACGCGCTCGCTCCGCTCACGCGTTAAAATATCTCAACCATTAATCGCTGTCATTAATAAACTAGTTTATTAAATAACTATTTATGCTCCCGATTGAACAATTTGAGAAATTCGTAGATGGAATAGTAGGCATGTGACATTCTGAATAGTTAACATTACCTACAATATCCGATGAGGAATATGTGAAACTGGTGGAAGCTGAAGTGTTATTTACTTCCGAACGATTATTGCATAAAAATTTTTCCGCAGTTTCTACTTTATTTTGTATAGAGTTAAATTTTTCAATTTGAATTATGAATTCCTTTTCTCTGTGGAATAACAGTACAGACACAGAATAATTCAACTATTCCGTGCTGAATACTTCTGTGTTTGGTTGCCCATGACAATCATACATTAAAATAGGAGAAATTGCACATTAAAATGGGTCATTAATGATCAATTTCGTGTACGTTAAAGTAAGGTTTTATTTAGAGGTCGACGGAAAAATTCATTTACTGTTAATAAATATTCATTAATAGTTAGCGAATAATGTTAGGAGAATAGTTGTTCATATTTAATAAATAAATAAATGGTTTCCAAACAAATGTAATTTATTTGTAGTTAATAAATTCTTCTATCAGTATTATGTACGATTTAGCCATATTTTAGTGGAAAAACATTTTTTACTTAATTTAACCCAGTTTTCTCGCAATTTCATACTGTTTCTCGGGGGAAAAAAATTACGTGATATTTGCCGAGGCCACCCCCTCCCCCACGTGAGATTGAGTGAGATTTACCTGGATTACCTCCTTCCCCCTGAACACTTCACTTAATTAATGGATGCCACCTAATTTATTAAAAATGTATCTCCCGCATATACGGACGCTGCGACGACCACGTGTTGTGCGGACCGCGATGGCCATTTTATTTCTTGAAACGGACCCCGAGCGAAAAAAATTGGTGACCCCTGGTATAAGCAATAGTAGAATAACCTACTACGATACGGTCATGATGGTCGATACTGAAGATGAATGGCATGCATCTCCACTTACTCAAAAGGGCGGAAGTGAACTTATTCTCAGGTTGCCCTACCACACCTCAACATTAGGGATGAACAATAAACCATAGACATGTTTTCTTCGATGTAATATATCGCATGAAGAATATTCGAATAATATATCGATATTTGGAATACACCGGTTGTTTTTCAACATATTTCAATATATATATATATATATATATATATATATATATATATATATATATATATATATATATATATATATATTTATATATATATATATATATGTATATATATATATATATATACATATATATATATATATATATATATATATATATATATATATATATATATATATATATATATATATTACACATATATCAAACTAAAAATATTTAAAAAAATTTGCAGTGCAACGGTTTAGAAAAATACAAAAGTTACCTACGAAACTAAGAGAACAAGTAAAGAACTTCATACGACCGGCAATATTATATAACACAGTAGATTTTTAATTAAAATGATAGTCGTTCCAAATTAAAAAAAAACATAATGAAGCTACATTAAAAATCGTCCGCGCATATGCGATCAATGACATCAACCCATTTATTTGGGGTTCCATTAGGGTTGCCAACCCTTCCGGATTGCCCGGGAGACTCCGGTAATTATGGTTAACCTATCGACCTCCCAGGTTGCAATAATATCACCGGTTTTTTTCAAAATTATACGCAACCGTAGCTCTTAAAAACTTCGATCTTTAATGATTGTGGTGAAAAGTCGTCAAATATTAGATGCTGCTCGAAGGCAAAGTAAATAAAAATTGTATTAAAACAATGGTTAAAAATAACAATTTACACATTTATTATAAGAAATAACGCATGACGCCCGTTTCGGTGGAACTTCACCTTCTTCAGATGCTAATGGCAAACTAACTATGATTCTCTGTTATATCGAAAACAAGAAATGACAAATTATGTAGAAGGGGTAAATACAAAGATGGTTACAAATAATTATTAGAAAAGGAAAAACCAATTCTGAACTGCTAGTCAGGTAGTTCGGTAATTTTGAAAAGATTAAGAAGGGGGCTTGATATTCTTATAATAAATGTGTAAATTGTTATTTTTAACCATTGTTTTAATATGTTTATTAATTTACACCAAGTATCGGCCCAATCAATCCAAAAAATAAAAATTGATCGACATTTTCATTCCAATTTTCAGGGCATACTACGATATTTTTTCTTGAGAAAATTACCACGCTACTGGATTCAGCTAGTTCCTAAATAGGTATAACCAAAATTTCATTACAAAAAAATTCATTCATAACAAAGATATAAGAACTCAAAATTCGGAAACTAACACACAACAGTCACAAAAAAAACACCCAATATCAACAGATAGCCATAGAAACAATTTTTTTAAATGATTTCAACAATAAAGTGCCACCAGATAAATACTTTACAAACCGTTTTAGCACTTCTAGAGTCATCTCCCGAAAGGCGGATAATTTCAATTTTCTCTCTTACATCTTGCTGTCATGACACAAAATAATAGTATAAAACCGTAATATCATTTCCATGGCAACTAAGATTTAAATTGAAAAAGCTATTGGGTCTTAGTTTTAGTTGATTTGCGTGAAAACTTGAAAGTAATTCCGTATTGAAGCTATTTAATTTTTTTTTTCTGGTGGCACTTCATTACCAAAAAAAAAATATTCACATGGTTATCTGTTGATTTTCGGTGTTTTTTTGCGATTGATGAGTGTGAGTTTTCGAACTTTGAGTTCTCTTAACTTTGTTATGAATGAATATTTTTTTATGAAATTTTAGTCATACCAATACAGGGGCACGCAGGATCCACTGGCGTCGTAATTTTTTCAATAAAAAAATCGCTAAAAAAAATCCTGAATTTCGACTAAGAAAAAATATCGTAGTACGCCATGACAATTGGAATAAACATTTGTCCCATGGTAGACTTTTTAGTACTTGACATTAAAAAAAAAATGTGGTTGAAATCGGTTTCCAACTTCAAATTTTACAGTGGTGTTTCCATTAAAAATGAGTCACACTGTATATATATATATATATATATATATATATATATATAAATATATATATATATATATATATATATATATATATATATATATATATATATTTATATATATATATATATATATTTATATATATATATATATATATATATATATATATATATATATATATATATATATATATATATATATATATATATTCAACCAATATTTGTGATGCATATAATAAAAGTAAAGACAATCAGTCAGCATTCAATATTAATATGATTCATAGACAAGATCGTTTGAGTGGCCCAGATGGGCAACAGCACAGAAAATCCAAATGTATCTACTCACACAATCGTCCAAAGGAATGTGATAATCGTTTTCTGAGCTTCTGCATCCGAGACAATGCACCACTTTTTTTTTCACGCATTGTAACCGCTGGAGGTAAGCCCACACCTGAAAAAAACATACATAATCATATTAATTTCTTAGCAAAATCGAATTTACTTAAAGTTTTATATCTGATAAATTTTTCACGAAGATAAATATTTTAGTTTGGAGGCTCCGTAGCGGAGCGGTTATAGGTAGCGCTATGCCGTCTTCGTTGACGGAGTTGGTGGGTTCGATTCCCACCGTGTTCCTGGGTGTTTGTATGCGTGGTTCCCCTCATTTAGTAAATTGATGGCGAAATGTCCAAGTTGACGAAGCCAAAATTGTACGGAGGTCGGGCGCGTGTGAGAGGGCACACGTCCCACCTCTTTAAAAAAAAAAAAAAAATTTAGGTTTACGAAACTTGTGAATCATCAATCTTTAAAATGAGAAATTATTTTTGATGAAACACTTTTTCGTAAAGTTAAAAAAACAATTTATATCTTCAATAAAACAGTAACTTCTATTAAATCATATGTTAATGAGAAGCAAAATTTCAATTAAAATATAGCAATACATGAATGATATTAGGACTTAAAATTTGATATAGATAACTGTGGCAATTTTGAGACATATACTTAATGATAAAAAAATAAGTGAGCAGCAGCAATAAATTATGGTTTCAAGAAACAATCTTTAATAGCGAAGCGTAAAGAAAATCAGAAAAAAATTTATTTGATTTAAAAAAATTGCGAAGTGCGCACGGAAGAATCTTGCTTCAATAGCAAACCGTAATAATAGATAGAAAATAATTTATTTCATTCAAAAAAAAAATTGCAATGTTGCTTACTGATAGCGAAGCAGGTCGAGGTGCGATTCGAACGGAATAGTCTCCGCGAAGTTCAGCGCCGTTAAGGAAAATGGTTGAAACCCACAAAGGAACACGAATTCAATCCACGTACCAAATTTCAACCCTCTAACTCAATCAGCAGAAACTGTGGAGTTTAGGTAAAAACAGCAGCGGTTGGAAAAATTTACCAATTTTGATAGTTTCGTTCTGCCATGAAAACAACCCCAGATACCAATGTATACCCCAGAGCAATCTATACAAGGTATAGATTGCTCTGGGGTATACATTGGTCAGACCAAACAATGGTTGAAAAATCGAATAACTCAACATCGTAGTGATGTACGTATTAAAAAGTTATCATGCGCAGCAACTAGTGATGTAAAATACCCGGGTATTTAAAACTCGGGGTAAATACCCTGAGTATTTACCCGGGTAAATACCCAAAATCCATAAATACCCGGGTATTTTGGGTATTTATGAAATCGATTGAAATTCATTTATATTTACCCATAAATATGTTATTGTTATCATTACATGATAAATTAGGATAGTCTATAACACCTTTTACAGTAACTTGAAGCTTTGCTAGTACCTTTTATTTAATGATTTAGCACTTTTTTTAAAATAATACATAAAGTTTCTGAATAAGCATGGGGTTTCGTGTCTTAAATCGAGTAACATCAGTTAAATTTAACTTACTAAAAAATAGTATATTAAAAAAGGCTGTGGCTATTTCAATTTTTATCATTTTATAAATTTATAACCAATTAAATAACATAAACAAAATTAAATAGTTGATGGAATCCGTCGTTACTACGTGATAATTTAACATGATGAACAAAACTAAATTTGGATTTACTAAGTTTATTATCACAAAATATTTTAAAAATATAAAACTGCGATTGCAATTTCGGTCACTAGACCAATTATCTAAGATAATTTTCAAATCATGCACAAATTACCGAAAGGAACCAAACTTACTTACTTAGAATCATTAGAAATTTTTAAACTCAATAATAATGCAAAAGATATCTTGCTGAACGACCAGATTGACTTGATATATTCTCCTATATTTAGTGTATTCAAACAATAATGACTTTTCTAAGAACATTGTATTGTACCAATTTGGGAATTTCACTGGATTAGCCCTTCTTGAAATATGTTCCTCTTGTATATTTAGGTACCTGCAATAATCCTTTCCCACCCGTAAGCGCAAATCTATAATTATTCTGTACTCAGTTCTTAACTCAATCTGCCCGATGATGGTCTAGTGACCGAAATTGCAATCGCAGTTTTATATTTTTAAAATATTTTGTGATAATAAACTTAGTAAATCCAAATTTAGTTTTGTTCATCATAAACAAAATTATTTTATTTTGGGGGTGGGTAGGGGAGAGGGGGCTGGGTGTGCAGTAATAAAACAAGCCTGTGATGCTACCTGGGATTGAGAATGCTAGAAACTAAACACTCCCTATGAAATGAAATCAAAACAACACCTCATCAGAGAAATAGTGAACCTAAACCTACTTCTACAGTTATTAAATTATGATAGTTAAAATTTTTATTGTATAAATGGCTTGGAAGGCTAGACAGACCTAAGGCCTGATTGACATAGGCAGAATACTAAAAGTAATTATTATTAAACTTTTCTGTGTTACCGCTTAGTTGGAAACAATAATATATTTGGATAAACCAACTAAAAAAATGTATCTCCTGTTTTTTGGTCTAACTTAATATAATTTTGAAAGATTTATTGTGCTATACATTCTAATGTTCTGTTTTTGTATCACAAGTTTATGAAATTAGTTTTTTTATTTTGATACCATTGATACCAACAAAAGATCTAGAACAAAAATATTATTAAATCCTGCCATCCTACAGATTGAATTTTAATTATTTTCTTAAGTTGTTTACACATAGGCCATAGGCCACTAGTCCACTACTAGGTTAAATTTTCCTGTCTTTCTAAATAATAATTATTACTTTACAAATTATTTTTCTTCACTTTCAATAAAATAAATTCATCTATCTATCATAGAAATTGAAAAATCATAAGTAGTCAGGACCAGTGCAACCATGCGACCAGGGTATTTATGCCGATTATGCTTTATGCTCAGACCTGGGTATTTATGGCGATTATACCCAGAAGTAAAATGCTAGTAGTGACCATATGAAATTTTGTTTAACACATTTTATCATCATTTTACTATCCTTACAGGGTAATAATTGCAAAAAAACATCTCAATCTTCTCTAACTTTAATAAAAATTATAAATACCCAGTTTTTGGGTATTTACCCGGGCCTGGGGTAAATACCCGGGTAAATACCCAATTTATATTTACCTACCCACTGGGTATTAGCAGCAACCAAGCATTGCGTAGACACTGGGCACAGTTTTGAGTGGAACAGGGTGAAGATCTTAGAACGTGAAGAAAACTATAGATGTCGTTTGTTCTTAGAAATGTATCACATTCGCACTGATAAAAATGCCATCAATTTCAGGACCGACACAGATAATATAAGTAGTATTTACTGTAATATATTGCACCGTCTCAATGGTTAATATGTAGACCACATGTTTGTTTGTTTCTGTTCATTTCACACTGTCTCTTATATTATGCTAGCTAAATGTTTCTCTTTGCAGTTCGTGTTGTTATTATTCATAATGTTACTTAATTTTAAATCTTGACCACATTCCATGTCTGTGAGTATTTTGTAACTGTTCACCGTTCCAGTTTTGTAATTTTTTGATTTTCTTTTGTAGATCTCTTGAAAAAGTCCACAAAAAACGGACGAAATATCGAGAAATAAAGACTAAGGATATAAATCTTGGTATCTGACCCCTCTCCCGATAAACTTTTCTTTTATAAATTCAATAAAAGGGTCGATAAAAAAGAAAAATTTTCCTTATATATATATATATATATATATATATATATATATATATATATATATATATATATATATATATATATATATATATACATAGTCAGAATAATTGTTGGGCTAGGTTAAAGAATACTCTTTGTCATATTAAAATTTATATAACCTAAAGTTAGTAAGTAATTTTTAACCTTTTTGTAAATGCTGCTGTAACTCAAAATTTGTCCTTTTTTATAGATGTCTTGATAAAGGAAATAACCATTTTCGAAAACTCTTTGTCATGAGTATTCTTTACCCTTCTATATTATATATATTAAAATAAAATATATATATATATATATATATATATATATATATATATATATATATATATATATATATATATATATATATATAATATCTTGATAATTATTAGCAATAGTTTTTTAACGAAACGTCAACTTTTTAATAAAATCGAGTTTTTTAAGATTCAACAAGCCTATTATTGCTAATAATTATCAAGAGATTAGAAATAGTTCACAGGCAACAACAATTCGAATAAATAATTATATATATATATATATGAAAATAAGAAATATGTAAGTTAAAATGGCGGCGGTTGGAGAAATTTATCCAAATTCGATAGTTTCGTTCTGCATCGAAAACAATCCCAGGTACCAAATTTCAACCCATTCGGTTGGATTGGAGCCGCTGGAGATGGTATTATGTACCGGGAAAATATATATATATAAAAATAATATATATATATATATATATATATATATATATATATATATATATATTTATATATATATATATATATATATATATATATATATATATATTATATATATATATATATATATATATATATATATATATATATATATATATTATATATATATATATATTTATATACGAGGTATGGCAATTTGAAACCCGGAATCGGCCGATATCTCCCGAACTAAACACACCAGCCGGCGCGTTCTGGCCTCGTTCGAAAGAGGGGACTCTTCAGTAGTACCAGTTAAATTTTGAACGCGGTATCACGTTTAGTTTGTGTTTCCCGCGTGTTTTTGTAAAGCAAGGTTTTTTCTATACGTCGCGAAAATGAGTGACCTAATTAAGAGGCAACGCGCGGTTATCGAATTTTTGGTTAAAACAAACGAAACCTCCGCGGAAATCTTTCGTAAACTTAAAGACGTGTATGGAGATGATTCTCTGTCGAAAACTGCCGTGTTCGAGTGGGCAAAGCGGTTCAGGGAGGGACGTGTTTCGACAGAGGACGATCCGAGGCCGGGCGCAGCCGTCATCTCTCGTACCCCCACCAATGTCGATCGTATCCGCACGTTGGTAACATCAGACCGTCGGTTAACACTCCGAGAGTTGTCCTACAAGTTAAACATCAATAAGGAAACCATTAGGCAGATTTTACACGAGGAGCTAGACATGAGAAAGATTTGTGCAAAGATGGTGCCGAAAATGCTCACGTTGGACCAAAAACACCTTAGAATGTCAATCTGCAGTGACCTTTTTAAGAAAAATGAGACAGATGGGAGGGACTGGATGAGTACTGTGGTAACCGGAGATGAATCTTGGATATTCGAGTACGATCCCGAAACGCGTAGACAGAGTCAGCAGTGGGTGGAACGCGGGGGGGAGCGCCCGAAGAAAGCCAGGATGTCCAAATCGAAAATGAAGTCCATGCTCGTAATTTTCTTTGATATCAAAGGCGTAATTCATCGGGAATACGTTCCAGAGGGACAAACAGTGACCGGACTGTACTACCAAGGTGTCCTTGAGCGGCTGAGGGCCCGTATTTTCCGCGTGAGGCCCGAACTCGCGGAGAATGGTTGGCTCTTGCATCATGACAATGCACCTGCACATTCGTCGATACGAATTCGAGTTTTTAGCCAAAAAAAGCATCGCAACGTTGCCGCACCCCCCCTACAGCCCCGACCTCGCTCCCTGCGACTTCTTCCTATTCCCAAAGATGAAGCAGTACCTGAAGGGGACCCACCACGGCGGTGTACAGGAGGCGAAAGAAGCTGCGACGGTGGCGCTGAACACCCTAACTGAAGACGACTACCGTGGGTGCTTCGAGGCGTGGGAGCGGAGGTGGAAGCGATCGAATATGATCGAAATTTCGCCGAAAATTAATTTAGCTGCCCCTCGGAGCTCGATTCCGGGTTTCAAATTGCCATACCTCGTATATATATCTATATATATATATATATATATATATATATATATATATATATATATATATATATATATATATATAAATATATATAATCAGACAAAAAAAAATTAAAATTTTGGTCAACGAGGTTTAAAACGGATAAAAGAGTCTATTATTTTCGGGGATAATACGTCTGAAAATATAAATTGACTGAATACATAGAAGTGGAATGATTTAACATTCATATGTAAAACACTGTGAACTAGAAAGTTATCTTTTAATTTTCAGACTTCTAAAAACAAAACAAAATTCAACTAAGTAATATACATATTGAAACGTATAATAGAAAAAACTCACAAAGCTGAAGCATCGCTCTATGAGCGGGGATACAATACAACCACGCTTTAACAAATTTAATTGAATACCTATATGTATGACTGTCTACTCTACAACATTCCTATATATTTGTTCACGATTGAGAATGTTTCTTATGAAATCATAATTAATTATCGTTTCAAACAACCGTCAGTGTACTTTGAGTTCTCATTCATTCAAATTCATAAGATAGTGTACCAAATTTTATTTTAGTTCAGTAAGTTTCGAACATTTGTTGAAACAACAATCATTGTACTTTTTTTTCATCAATTCGGACAAATTTCTTTATGACGACTAAACTTAATATTATTTATCAGTAATTGTTCCTCAAGCCAGACGAAAATACCATTTCCCAAATGATAAAATGCAAACGATGATTTGTAGATCTACCTGAATAAATGAGTAGAAGCGCAAATAAAAAAAGCGCAAATTAAATATTATACATATTAAAACAATGGTTAATATTAACACTTTACACATTTATTAAAAGAAATAACGCATGACGCACGTTTCGGTGGAACTTCACCTTCTTCTCAGATGCTATTGGCAAACTAACTATGTTCCTCTGTTATATCGAAAACAAGAAATAAAGAGATTACAAATTGTGTAGAATAGGAAGATGGTTACAAACAATTATTAGAATAGGAAAAACCCAATCTGTACTGCTAGTCAGGTAGCTCGGTAATTTTGAAAAGATTGAGAAGGGGACTTGAAGTATGATCGATTTGGCTATTCAATAGGAGACCGGAATGCTTGTATTTGATTATCTGCAATGATTCTAGAAAATTAAGTTCAATTCCCTTACTTTCAGTATTTAATATTTTAAAATCGAAATTGAATTTCTTGGATTAAATGGTTAGTATAATGTGAATCCGATTTCTGATTAACAAAACTACGTTTGTGTTCTGAAATTCTTTAATCCTTTCATAAAATCAGATATATTAGTCCAGTCAATGACGGTAAAAATTTATCCCATACAGCACTACTTACCATCTATTTCAAAGTCTACCCTGTGCCGGGGGTTGCTTTTCCTCTGGAGGTGGATGCCACCCCTTCTCGGGATTGAAAAATTTTTCATTAAAAATAAGTAAAGAAATCAATGAACTGACTAATTCTAAGCAACTTTTGTTTCATGAAGTTTTTTCTGAAGGTCGATACTTTTAGACTTATTTACGAGTGAAATTGTGGTTTTTCAGGCAAAAAAAACCACGCTTTCAGATTCTTTTTTGCAAATAACTGAAAAAATTTGCAATTAATTGAAAAACCTGCAGAGAAAAATTATAGCTTATAAAAAAACAAAGAAAATCGTGTATTTCTTATGTATTCTGACCCAATACAAATGGAATTATTGCTTGTTGAAAGTTGATTGGTATTTACCACTATGTGTATTCATCAATATACTAATATAGGTAAATATTCTAATTTCTACAAAAATGTGCTTTTGGTTTTTTCCCCATAACTCGCTTAGTTTTTAAGCAATGAAGTCTTTCAAAAAATCATTTTGTAGGCTTTTTTTAAGAGCTATGAGCTTATCTAAATGAAACTTTTTTTCAGATTTTATTTTTGAAAAGGTTCAAGCTAAAAGCGCTCAAAAAAGGTACTTTGCGCGAACATAGGCAAGCTTGAAATGGCCATATCTTACTCAATTTTCATTCTGCAAAAAGGAATGAAATGCCAAAATTTTTCAATAAGAAAAACCTACAATTTCGTATTCCACAAAATTTTGCGTATCATCAACAGTTTTTGAGTTATTTTGAAGAAAAGGCGATTTTTCCCTAAATTACGAAAAATTTTTTCTGTCTTCAAACTCAATTTTTTTCAAAAAGAAGTACTTAAAACATAAATGAAGTGAATTGTAAAGAGGCAACAATTTTTTTCTAATGGGGTGGAAGAGAGGTTGAGATTTTCACTATTTTTTTCCGACGAATAAATAGGAATCGACATTTTTCTCTTCATAACTCGCTTAGTTTTGATGCTAGGAACTATCACAAAGAATGAAAATAAATGTTTTTTTAGAGGTCTTTGAAAAAAGTTTCATGAGTTTTCTCCGAAAAATGCATTGGTTTTCGGTTATTATACGTAGAAACTTTCCATTTTGGCGATTGAAATTACCAATCAACTTTCAAAAAGTAATAATTCTGTTTTCAATGGGCCTGCATACATCATAAATACATCATTTTCTTTGTTTTTTTATAGGTTATAAATTTGCTTTCTACATTGTTTTCGATTAAATGCATATTTTTCCAGTTATTCGCGAGAAAGAATCTGCAAACGTGTTTTTTTGCCTGAAATCCGACAATTTCACTCGCGAATAAGTGGTAAAGAATTGACTTTCAGGAAAAACTTCATAAAACAAAAGATGCTTAGAATTAGTGAATGTAACGATTTCCGTACTTATTGTCGATGAAAAATTTTTCACCCCCAAGAAGGGGTGGCATCCAGGTCCAGGGAAAAAGCAACTTCAGTTAGGTAGACTTTGAAATAGATGGTAAGTAGAACCTAAATCCAATTTTTTATGAAAATCGATGCTGTATGTGATAAATACACGTGAAAATGGTCATTGACTGGACTATATTGTCGCTTTTGGAATTATGTCTGGAACATAATTAATTTAGTTTTCTTTTAATAAATTGTAATTATTAACCATTGTTTCAATATGTTTATTAATTTACACCAAGTATCGGCCCAATCAAAAAATTATACATTTATGCATCAAAAGATGTGAATATGGAACCAAGATATATTCCAAACTTCGAAAGTAAATTTCATTTGTCATATAAACCATGCAAACAAATTCATTATGATTGGTATAGCGTGAAGACATTCTATTGCAACGGTCATTGACCACTGTAAGGTTATCATCCTCTATCATTACACTATAAATTACTTTCACCTTCTACATCCAAAATGGTACAATTTCAACGAATCGTTATCATTTTCAATTGTTTATTTAAACTGTTATCACATACTATCTGATATAATACAGTTTTGTATGAAATAATGTGAACACTAGTTTATATCTCAAATATATCCTTTGCTTAGAATTTATTGCTTCAATACATACCATTAATTCATGCTTATTCAGTTTTTATTAATAATCCTGCGACTGGGATAGAAAGGTTCAAATTATTGCAATTATTTCAGAATTATAGTATTTATCTGATTCATTTTGAAGTTTTGAAACCATGGTAATAATGTACGGCGAGCAGAGCCAACTTAGTAATTCTCAAAGTCACTTAAAATAAATCATGAATGACAATTTTGGATCAAATTTTTGTATGGAGAGGCACGATTTAACTCGCCGATCCAAGTTAATATATATATATATATATATATATATATATATATATATATATATATATATATATATATATATATGTTAACTTGGATCGGCGAGTTAAATCCATCCAATGTGTATGTATATATCTATATACATATATACATATATATATATATATATATATATATATATTATATATATATATATATATATGTATATATATATATATATATACATATTATATATATATATATATATATATATATATAAATATATATATATATATATATATATATATATATATATCTATATACATATATACATATATATATATATATATAAATATATATATATATATATATTATATATATATATATATATATATATATATATATATATATATATATATATATATATATATATATATATATATATATACATAGGCCATGAGCAGCCCGTTTGCTATGTGAATGACACAATGGTCCACCCGCAAGAACGTTAGTCGTCCCAGTTTCGGGCTCACCAAGGAAAGGCACAGGTATACCTGTTCTAAAGTATAGAAGATGGTCTAAAACGATGTTTCCCGCGTTTTTGGCAGGGACGACATTTTTACTTTCAACATGTTCATTATACACTTATAGGTTCCACCACAATACATGCAGAGGGCGCTATTTTTATACACATTCTGCATATACATTGGATATAGCCACAGTGCATTGGTTAGCCCCGAATGTGGCAACACTGTAAGACAAATCGCAAAGCGTTATGTTGGGTCAAGTTTTCAAGTTGATTATTTTCCTGAATATTCTTTCATGGTTTAGGCTTCTGTATTAGATCGATACACAGGGCGGGGCACCACATACGAACTATTCTCTAGTATATTAGCGACAATTGAAAACCAAATGTGGTGGTGAATTCAGATTAATACGTGCTACATTTTGAAATAATTTCAAATATACAGGATGTTCCAAAAAACAGTGACCTTTCAAAGTAATGTTTTTTCTAATGGAATACAGTCGATTTAATTAGGTTTTTGAATTGTACGTAACTAATTAGCTACTATGAAAAATGTCTTCAGGCTGCAATAAGACATTCATTCAATTTATTATTACAAAATCCTTACAGGGTGTTCACAATTTTCAGTTCCATTTATTAGCCAATTCACACTGTAAAATCGAGTTTTATTTGAAATAAGAATACCCTGAATGTTTAAATCTATCATGAAGCAAATTTTGTTGTCTATGAAACCAGTATTAAGGTTCCCTATATTTAAATCTTTTGGTTTTAAAGTTTTTTAGTTATTTTTGCAATTCAACTTTTTATTTCTCTCATAAAAGTAAACTTCCTTTCAAAACTTTCTTTGTTTTTCTATGGTAGATGATCTGTAAGCGCTAAACAAAATAATCACATTTTTATTCCCCCTCTACAGTATCGTGATTGGGTAAAAAACCTGTCTCCAGATCTCAATTTTTTTCAGGCGCTCACCCATTTTTGGATACATGTATGTGTACCTGAGTTCAGATTTTTCGTTAATGTTGAAAAATTTCATCTTTAAAACTGTTTGCCGTTGTTAATTTGATTATATGTCTGATGGTTTGTTATGTCCATTTATAAATGTCACAAGAACGAACATGTATTAGTATTTTTATTAAGCAGCGAAAATAGGAATAGAAAAATACTAAAAAAACACAAGTAGAATTGTACTTGTAGGATATTTATTAACATTATGATTATTTGGTCTTCCATAATTTCTTATTTTTTACATAAATATACTTTCTAATATGTACTAAATTTAATTCCATAAAATATTAAAGCGACTTTGAAAATTAGAAAATAAAAACTTTGAAAATAGAAGCAGTCAAATTTTTTATGAATGTGTATTAGGTTCGAAATATAAGGCAATCCAAAAGGTGACTGAAGTTTTTTTAAATTGATCAAAGTAGTATTTATATTCTGGAAGAAGAGAATCAAACAATACATTCAGTATTTTGAAACAACATGTCGTTGAAGGTTTCGAAGATTGAACAAAGCATTATTTTAATCAATAGGTGATGTGATATACAAAATGTACAAACGAAAGGAATACATCGCAGTTTCCCTACAAATGAGAATAGTCCAGTCACACGCCGTTTTCCCGTGGAATTTTGAGAGAATCAAGGTCGATTCCTTGAAAATTGGATTCAGGTAGTATTTATAACCTTCTTCAAAATCTATAATGTGCCGAAGGTGTGCTTTTTGCCTTAGGGGTGAAGGCTACCGCTTTTAGGGATGAAAATGATTTTAATCAGAATAACATCAGAAATTGATAACTGACTAATTCTAAGCAACTTTTGTTTCATAAAGTTTTTTTTGTGAAGTTGATAATTTTCGAGTTATTAACGATTGAAACTGTGCAATTTTCATTGAAAAAAACGCATGTTGTTAAACAGTTTTTTACGAATAACTCAAACAATTTTCATTTTATCGGAAAAATCATCTGAAACAAAAATGTAGCTAATGATGGAGAAAAGATATTTGTTTTTCGAATGACCTTTGTGAGCCCAACAACGTCTGAGTTATTATCTACTCGTTGAAGAATGGTTATTTTCGGGAAAACCGAAAATTGAAAGTTTTAAACCTTAAATACTTTGAAAATAGTGAAATTTTTGGGTAAAACTCAAGAGTCCCTTTTTAAAGTACAAGAAAAAAAATTCAAAATAATTTTCATACGAAAGTCTTTTTATAAGAATTGACTGACTTATAACAAAAATAAAGTCACTTTTTTTAAATTATTTTTTTAAAGTTTAACATTTACTCCCTCGTCATGACCACCCTAAATGAAATTAATCGTAACCCACTTTCAATTATTTGACTTAAGTGTTATTAATATGATTCATGTGATTTGATAAGTTTACAATGCTTAATTTTTAAAAAATTGTTGATTGAATTGAAAATCGCATTTTCGTAATTTTGAAGAAAAATGTATTTTTCTCAAATAAACAAATACTATTCATGATATGAAAAACTGTTTCTATTTTCAATTGGCGGGTTGTCCTTACTAAAATTTTGATATTTTTTCATCTTCGTATCATGAAAATTGAACGAGATATGTTGGCTCAAAGTTTGCATTCGCGTATTAATTGTAGCTCATCCAAGCCCTTTGAGGTCAGCCCTTTTCAAATGAAAGATTTAAAAAAAGTTAATCAACTTGGTGTCAAAGACCTTGAAATTCCTTACAGAATGTTCTTTTTGAAATTATTATTAGCTCAAAAAATGAGGGGAGTAATCGTCGAAAAACCGACTTCTTGATTTTTTTATTTCAGAGCAAAATTATGCTTCACTGGCATATTCTTCTGAAAGTTTAGAAACTGAATATCCAAACATTGCAGATTTGATACTATTTTCTCACAGTTTTCACTGGATGTGACTCAACTTCTGCCTTCTTCAATAAAGGTGAAAAAAAAATTAATCGATATTTTAGAACGTTCCGACGTAAGAGAAAAGGCGAAGATTTTTCATAATAGTTCTCAACGCTTGTAGATATTTTAGAAGCCGGTAGATACTGTACCAAAATGTTGTTTGGACTTACTATAGACACTATACCTTAAATACATTGAAACGTGTAACGAACCTGTCTGAATACCTCGAACAAATCAGATATAACTCATTTATTAATTAACCACTGAAAAAAGGCTGTTAGAGTTTAATCTCTTATCCCAAACAGTTGGTGCTTTCAATGAGCAACATAATATGGCAAGGTGACAAAAATATTAATTATTTTGATTGTGGTTGGATTAAAATTGACGGAATTTTTGCATCCAATCAAAAACCAAAATGAACCGGCACCCGAGGAGCTTTTGCAAAATGATATTTGTAATTTCAAAAAGGGATGCGGTTTCAGATTGCGGTTACCGACGAGTAGATCTCTTTTTGAAATGCAATGTGCAGAACCTGCCGTGAAGACACTTGTCTAAACAGGACACCAGTTTTAGACCAAGAGGAAGATGTGCATAACGAGAGCGACGAGGAAACGAAAAACTATATTCAGTGTAAATAAATTTTTATTATTTTCTCTCATTATTAATGCAAAAAAACCGCAATATTTATATTTTTGTTCACAAGGGGTGGCTTTTATAAGGGTTGTGTTTAAAAACGACAAGAGTTATATCACTGATGAAATATTCTCGATTCAATATTAATGTATTTTGAATCATTTCTTATTGTGGAAAAATCGTTGAAATTATTTTTCAATAATTCATGTTCTCAGGAGAAGACTTAGGGTTGAAGAGTCTCGGAAAATGATAATTTCATTGAAATAGAGTATAATAATTCAATATGACGCAATTTTCAATTATTTCAAGTTATAAATACCTTTAGAACTAGTTTTAGAAATTACTACTATCAGGGGATGATTTGAAGAGGTTGCATCTCTCTGATTAATCGTAAACATGTTTGAGTAGGTATATCAATAGATCTACAAATAATTCATTTGAACTATATTTTAACTAAATACATGCTAAAATCTACGTTTTTTTAGTTTTTGCGATTAAGGGGTAATTTTCACCCCCAAACAGTTCGGCAGAGTATAGATTTTGAAGAAGAGGGTAAGTAGAAGCTCAAAATCCAAATTTTTATCAAAATCGGTGTTGATTCTCAAAATTCCATGGTTTTACAGTTTTTACCGCTGGCGACTAGACTAGGAATGTATAAATGCCAGATATAAGTACAATTTTGGAAAAAGAAAAATTGCTGCATTCACTTTGAGAAAACATGATAATAGGAAACTTCTAATGGAATTACAGGTCTCAGTCTACAAATAATACTTTTTTTTATGTAACTATGAGCTTGTAAAGAACGACGATCTTTTTTTAAAACTTGCATACTTTGGACGAGACTTTTATCTAGGGTGAACTATTGGAAATGTGATATTCAAGTTGACGAATGACAGGATACAGTATGTGGCGCATGATTCATTATGTTCATGCAGTAAATAGTAATTGGTTCGTTGAAAAGGCTTCACTGATTTTTAGAGCTAAAAACTACCACGATAATATGATCAACAAAATTTTTAAAAAATTGGTTAAAAAACACAAACTAATTCCAAACTTAAACGAAACTCAAGTTTGGAATAATGGATAATGCTAATTATCACAGTCGTTTAGGAGAACTAATTTCGAATAAAAGTTGACAAATAATAACATTTTTAAATTGGCTTCAAGAAAATTATGATATTAGTTACACATATTTTTGGTTCGAAGGCTATACTTTGCCATATTGTAACCATAAACTCTTTTATAGAATGTAAAAATGCGAGTAACACTGTGATAACAAATGAGACGCACACGTGCACGTGTTGACCGTTGAAGAGTTTGTTTGCTTATGAAAATTGGCAACACCGCCGGGCTAACCAAAATATGTTGGACATATATTTTTATACTATGGGCTAACCTTCGTAGCATTCCCGTATCTGGGACGACTTAGTATGATTTACATATAAAATAGAAAAAACTGCGGGATTTTCATACCCCTCTAAGGTAAGATATTATATTTAAAAATGAATGATGAAATATATACACCTTGAGATACATTGGGAAATGGCGGGTGGACAAGAGGCCTGTCCACATAGTGGGCTAACACATTGGTACCATTTATAAATATATATATATATATATAATATATATATATATATCCTAACATATATATATTATATATATATATATATACATATACATATATATATATATATATAAATATATAAATATACATATTTATTCTTGCGAGCGAAACAAGTCGAACATAAAAGTGAAACTAGGAACAAACCCCCTACTGAAGCTGGCTGGCTACACGAGTTTAACAATGCATCGATAATTCCCACCTACCTTGAATGTAAATGTTAGAAATGTCAAGATAGTCATCACAATCAATAGAAAATAATAGATGGATGGATAATAAAGATGAACCGCAAAAAAAAAGGCAAAACAGCTGTCTATAATATTTTCAATCGATTGTGGTGACCATCTTGATATTTCTTACATTTACCGTCAAGCTAGACATACAAAAAACCACAAAAATTTAGGTATTGTATTACCTGCGACTGCGAGTTATTCAACTATCAATGAGTTACCGTAGAACGGGGCTATTCTAGACTTTTTTTTCATTATTTTTAATATTGCAGAAAGAGTAATTGAAAATAATCTATTTAGATATGCTTTTTAGATAGGTTTGTATACGACCAAATATTATTCTATGATAAATAGGTCCCCATTCTTACAGGGTGCTGAAAAAAAATGTTTTTAGGCCCGTCTAAAATAGCCTCGTGGGTCGGGGATATTTTAGAATCGGTGAGAATAACGCATAAATTATAGTTACCTCGTATATGGGGTTAAATTGGAAAACATACATTTTAAAATAAAGAATAATAAAAGGTATGAAGCATTGATAATTTAAAGAATGGGGTGATTTTCGAAGAACGCCATCCAGAATAGCCCCGATCTTCAAAATGGACCATAAAAATTTTTGGGGTAGCATAATGTTCATAACTTTTTTGCACAATGATACTAACATCAACACCATTTTTTATATAAAACTTAACTGCTACAACTCTCACCCACGACGCACTAGCACTGAAAGTTTGACAGGCTCAAATATTGGTTGATTTTCCGCCTCACTTTCAATGTCTAACAAACCATTACCACGCTTACGAATACTGAAATCATCTAAAGTCTGAATAAGTAAGGTTATGTACTATATTATTACAGTGTAGTTTACGCGGAATTGTGTTGTACCTAAACAGGATTGCCAGATGAAGTTACAGGTTAGGCGGCTCCGTGGCGGAGAGGTATAGATAACACTATGCCGTCTTCGTTGGCGGAGTCGGTGGGTTCGATTCCCACCATGTCCTTGGGTGTTTGTGTTTGTCCCATTACAATTTAATTAATTTGACGAAGATTTACTTGAGACTGGGTCTATGTACTATGTTTGCGAGCCCAGAAGGGTAGATGATGGAACACAGGCGAAAAGTCGCCTGTGTCCCATCACGCCCTTTAAAAAAAAAAAAAAAAAAAAAGTTACAGGTTATGAATTCTAAAATATCCCCGCATTTCCAATTTAGCCCCGTTCTACGGTATCATAAAATTTTATTGCCTTAGAAATTGGTCAAATAGAATTATTAACATTTTATTAAGTCTCAATTCTTGGGCAGTGCTCAGCAAATTTATTTTTATAATGTTATTGAACGAAAAGAACATATATATTGCACGAACCTCGTTAAACTCTGAACATTCTTAAAAATAATATCAATCAACATGTGATAATGTTATAAGTGGAATGTAGTAGTTACTATGGTACACAGTATGATAGTGTAACTATCAATTCTGAGAGATCAATCAATTGAATTAGTTATTTATGTACAAAGTGCGTTATGTAGATCGTAACGCCCGATGGGAGTTAGGATCTAGTAACGCACGTGGCGCATACAAGATTTTCTTTTTCACGAAAAAATTATTTTATTATAATGAAAAATCGATTTCACAATCGGTTCATTGCTCCTATACTTTCCATTTTCCTTCTCATATACCATGTCATTTGATGATATAAAAATATTCACAAAAGTCAATGTGAATATTTTTGTCATCATATTTAGAGAATGTCATTGCTGCTTTCTCTGTGTAGTCTTATAGAAATAATGGAAATGAGAATGAATTTACCCAAGAATATCATAGAAAATGCAGCCAAAGCTGCGAATAATTAATTGCCGGAGAAATCCAGAGTCGTATACGACAAGGATTATGAAGTATTTAATCAATGGAAGTTGCTTCTTTTCTCCTCGTACAATTAGCGGGCGTTATGATCCATTATGCCTGCTCATTATGCCCTAGGGCATATTGAGTGTATTTATAGCAACCGTATCTAATATTTTTCAGTGATTCGAAGAAGATCAATTTCCATTCAATTGAATTGAATAATTTAATTATATTCCTGTAGAAATGAATCACTTTCATTATTATGTAAATGCATAATTGTATATTTACTTGGAGATAGTATAAATCTAATTGATAATTAATTCAATTCCTTGGAATTTATAAAACCGATTTCCCTCGCGATTTCCTTGAATAGTCTTATGTTAGATACGTCGAAAAAAGTATTCATCTGTGATTATATCGACTTACACATAAA
>JARQZK010005173.1:0-115000 GCA_030704885.1 Cynegetis impunctata
TTTACTTTAAATGTTGACCAAATTAACTATATAGCTTTCTCCCTAATAATAGAAAATGGATTATTGGATTAGAAAATGTAATAAAAGAGGCACAAACGCAAAAATATTCAGGAGTAATTATTGATCGAAACCTCAAATATAAACAACATGTACTTAGGCTGACTAGCAATACCAGAAAATTAATTCGAAAATTTTATGCTATTAGAGAGATTTTGGACGAACATCTTAGGATTTGTGTTTATAGAAATCTTGTGGAATCTCTACTGAGATATGCCATAATTGTATAGAGAAGTTCATATGAAAATACACTGAAACCTTCAAAAACAGTGCAAAACTATATTCTTAAAATCATTTTCAGAAAAAATAAAATGAACACAACATTTCACTTTCATAGTGAGAAGTTCCTTATAACAAGATGTTTGTTTATTTTGGGTGTTTTTATATATATATATATATATATATATATATATATATATATATATATATATATATATATATATATAATATATATATATATATATATATATATATATATATATATATATATATATATACAACAAAGAAATTAGACGCGGGAAAATATTAAACAAGTAGAGCAGAATTATCGGTATAGTCCGCTTATATGGAAGCAGCCGTTGACACGTGTTTCGGACTCTTTGGTCCTCATCAGAACGGCGTAGCCAAGCATTGGATTGAAAACTTGGAGATGAAAATAGCACAACAAACGAAACCCCCTGCTACGGAAGACAATCACACATTTGTGGCTTATTGTTTGAACTCTCCGGTTTGGGAGATTTGGTCAAACTTTGCCACGGAGGCGATTAATGCCATCCGCGAGATCTCAGACCGAGTAAATAAACAACAACAAAGAAATTAGTCGCGGGAAAATATTAAACAAGTAGAGCAGAATTATCGGTATAGCTATTTTCATCTCCAAGTTTTCGATCCAATGCTTGGCTACGCCGTTCTGATGAGGACCATAGAGTCCGAAACACGTGTCAACGGCTGCTTCCATATAAGCGGGCTATACCGATAATTCTGCTCTACTTGTTTAATATTTTCCCGCGATTAATTTCTTTGTTGTTGTTTATTTACTCGGTCTGAGATCTCGCGGATGGCATTAATCGCCTCCATGGCAAAGTTTGACTAAATCTCCCAAACCGGAGAGTTCAAACAATAAGCCACAATTGTGTGATTGTCTTCAGTAGCAGGGGATTTTGTTGTTGTGCTATTTTCATCTCCAAGTTTTCAATCCAATGCTTGGCTACGCCGTTCTGATGAGGACCAAAGAGTCCGAAACACGTGTCAACGGCTGCTTCCATATAAGCGGGCTATACCGATAATTCTGCTCTACTTGTTTATATATACATATGTATATATATATATATTTATATATATATATATATATATATATATATATATATATATATATATATATATATATATATATATATATATAAATATGTTATATATATATATATATATACATATATATATACATATATATTTATTTATTTATTTATTTAGGCAATTAGGACTACAAACAGGTGATAACCACCCAATACAGTACCCACTACTTGAAAGTACAAAGTGTGTCAAAGTGAACAATTGAAAAAATGAAAAGTAACTAAATTAAAAGAACAAATAAAAATATCTTAATACAATAAAAACTAAAGTAAACTAAAATATAGTGAAACAATAAAAGTGAAATGGTGAAAAAATCTTATTCGCACAAGAACATCTTTTTGAGTTTTTGCTTGATTGAATTTTGAGTGAGATGGAACAAATCAACATTACTCAAACAGTTACAGCATCGCATCATCCTGCAGAGGGGCGAGTTCATCGCGCTATTAGTATTTCGAAAGGGAATATGGAACATATCACTACTTCTGAGAAGACGGCACGGAACATGGAAAGTTACGGAGGAAAGAAGGTCAGGGGAATTATAGATATTGTTGAGAAGTTTATAGAGGAAAAGGACATCACTGATTTTTCTTCTATTTTCGAGGGAAATGAAACCAAATTGGGTTAAACGAAGAAGATAGTTCTCGGGATTTCTAGGTGTCAAACGAAAGTTAAATTTAAAAGAGATAAATTTCAAGAATCTGTTCTGGATCCTCTCGAGCCTGGCGATATATACTGAATATTTTGGACTCCAAACTACTGATGCAAAGTTGAGTTTACTGTAAATATAGGAGTTATATAAAATGGTAAAAGTTTTCAAATTCGTAAAGTGTCTACTTTTTCTAGTAATAAAGCCCAAAATTTTATAACAGGAATGTGCTAGTTGGTCAATATGACGGTCAAAAAGAAGCTTAGAATCAAAAATTATCCCCACATCTCTTATGTTATCTACCCTAGGCAGGACAGTATCATCAAGATTATAAGGATATATAATTTTATTTATATTGCGCGTAAATGAGATGACCTGGGATTTATCTAAATTCAAAAATAGTTGGTTTTCGCCGCAGTAACTACAAAGGGCATTCAATTCACACTGCAAATCCAAGCAATCCTGTTCGGAGCTGATACTTTTCATTATCTTCAAATCGTCCGCGAAGAGAAGGAATTTACATTTGGTAAAACATTTTGCAATCTTGTTGATATATATTAAAAATAATAAAGGTCCTAAGTGAGAGCCCTGAGGTACACCAGAACATGCCTCAAAAAGATCCGAGGAGTAACCCTCCACCGAAACGAATTGAAACCTATTGGACAAGTATGACTCAAACCATCCAAGCATACTGCCAACCACACCAACCCCAGCAAGGCTAGAGATATGAACACTGATATCTGTTTTATCAAAAGCCTTGCTGAAGTCAGTATAGATGACATCAACCTGAACACGTTGGTCAAGTCCAGTTTGCAGAAACTCCACAAATGTTATCAAGTTAGTTTCGATTGAGCGCCCCCTCATGAAGCCATGCTGCTCCGCGACAATTTTCGATGCAACTAAATTTAAAAGATATGGATAAACTAATGACTCAAATACCCTTTCGAAAATGGATAATTTACTTATAGGTCTATAATTACTAATTAAACTCTTATCTCCTGTTTTGAAAATTGGGGTAATGGATGCAGTCTTCCATCTTGTCGGAAAAAAGGCCGATTTCAAAGACTTGTTATAAATAATCATAAGTGGTCCAACAAGAGAAGAGCTACAACTTTTAATGAAAGATGACGGAATTCCATCAGGCCCGGCACCCTTCTTTTCATCGAGACCCTCCAGTGCCCTCCGTATTTCATGAGATGAAAACTGAATGTGATTTAGTTGATTTGGAAAATTAACTTGAGGAAAATTTGAAGTTTGGCGAGACGTTGTATGAGGTCGGGTTCTCTATTAATGTACACACTCCTGAAATACTCCGCGAACCACTCAGCCACCTCCCCCCCGGACGACGCTGATCTGCCCCCGCAAAAACATCAACTCCGGAAGGCCCTGATTACGATCTTTCCTCGATGCAAACCCAAAGAAACTTTTAGGGTCGTCTGTAACCTTCTGTTCAATCTTTGATATATATTTTTTATAATCCGATTCAATTACTTTTTTTGATGCAGTTCGTAAATTTTTGAATTCGACTAAATATTTTATGTTTTTATAGATTTTCCATTTAGCATGTAATGTATTTTTACGCTTAACTAGTTTAATTGCAGTTTTAGAAAAGTAAACAGGAAAACGTTTACGAATTTTTTGTTCAGGCACATGAAGTTTGATAACTTCGAAAAGTTTATCGTAAAAAATATTTAAATCGCAATCAACGTTTTCATTCGTTAATAATATTTCCCAATTAACATCAGATAAGGATTGATTTATAATATTGTAGTCAGCCCTTCTAAAGCTATAAAAAGAAGAGACATTGCACGGAAGATGTCTGGGTGTATCAATTTCAAACAAAAATTCCAAAGCAGGATGGTGACAATTTTCAAGAACTAATGGAGACAGACAATGTTCCAAATTATTAACTCTGCGAGAATTGCTAAATACAAGATCCAGGATTCTATTATTACAATTTTTTATATGATTATATTGCATTAGTTCTAAATACGCACAAGCGTCAACAATATGTTCAAATTTATTTTCTACATTAAAGGCATTCAAACAGTTCAAACCATCATTAAAAACCCATGAAATCGATGGACAATTAAAATCGCCAAGGATCATGACGAGATGGTCTTCAAATTTTGCTTTGTTTAAGTAAAGTTTAGAAATAAAACTGGCGCTAGCGAATTGCTCACCAGGTGGGAGATATACACAACAAATAAATAGCTTAACAATACCTAGTTTAAGAACTATCCAAATATCCTCTGCTTCACTTTGAAGTTCAGTGACTGCAGTAGGTTTAAACTTGTTCTTAACCGCAATAAAGACACCGCCTCCGTCGGTTTTCACAACACCAGATGACGCTCGATCTCGTCTGAAGATAGCGTAGTTAAAATCGATCAATTCCGAGTCAATTATTCCATTTTTTAACCATGATTCTGTAATACAAATTATATCGTGATTATTGACAGTGGCGTTCATTTTAAATTCATCCAATTTAGTTCTGAGTCCAGTGACATTTTGGTAATATACTGAGACAGCCATCAGAGCTTTTATTTTATCTTTTTTATGTAAAAACTGTATTGACTTATAGCTTTCTCAACTCCTCGCTTGATCGAATGTGTAAAATTTTGGAAGCGTCGTTCTTGCGCACAAGAATATTACCAGATTGAGTCCAGACATACTTATACTCTTTATTCCTTGCGATCTCTCGTACTTCTTTGAATAGGATTTTGTTGTAAGTTGACAAGTGCTCATTGATGTATAGCTTCTCAGATACCTTTTCAACCTTGATTCCTGATTTAGCAGATCCCGAATTCGACATTCGTTTAGCTTTGTAGGCTGCAAGAAAATCGTCTCTCTTGATTTTCGAGATGAATTTTGCGACAATATTTTTGGGTCTTCCCTGAATATTTGTTGGAACTCGGCTGCAAAAGTCAAAGCAGGAGGAGTCGACTGGCAGGTCAATAGTCCTCCCAATTGATGAAATAATCTCTATGATATTCTCGTTTGGCTTTTCAGGTACATTCTGGATTTCGATGTTGTTTGATCTGGTGAATTGTTCAAGGTTATTGATTTTAGAGTTGAGATCCATGACCTGCTTTTTTAACAAATCATTCTCCCTCTCCAGTCTACCCATTTTAGTGATTAGCTCATTGAATTTACCTAATTTAATCTCGAAATCGCTTATCTTCCCTGAACAAAAATTCACAGATTCTCGTAGATTTTTTATCTCTGAGGTGAGTGATTGAATCGGTTGAGAGACATTGTCACTACACCACTCAGTGTCCGATTCAACATCTGAGACGATGGGTTTATCATTTCGTTGAGAGAGATGTAGTTGAGACTGATTACCCAGGGATGTTCGGCCGGCTGAAGTTGACAGTCTTTTGGAATCTCCGCCACTGGATACTTGTGCATTATCTTGGCGGCATGTTTCACAATTCCAATTAGTACCAGGCATATTCTTGATTGCAGATAACTGATTTTTTGTGATACCGGAGCAGGTGCCATTAGCGTGATAATAATTTCGACAAAAACTGCAAACAATACTCGGCGACCTCTTAGATGTTACCTCGTTACAACGCGCACAATGAGACATTTCACAATTTTGAAGACAAAACGCCTCTCGTTTAGGTTTTTGTAATATACCTTTGGGACGTTCGACAAACACTGATTTTATTGCGAAATTAGCAGATTTATTGACACTATATAAACACACTTAATTTCGATTAACTATGGAGCGAACGGGACACAACCTTTACGTCCGACCGTTCGAACGTTTTTTGATATACATATATATATATATATATATATATATATATATACATACCTATTTATCGAAATCCTACAACAGCAGAGCACAATAGTCATTCCTACTATCTACTATACTAGATTTAATGCTGGATGATAACATAAAATATCTAATAGCACTTCAAATTTTAGCCTTAGATCTATTTACTATTTTAGTGTTAAAATTCACATCTTTCACATAGCAGTAAGAGTACGCTTAACAAGAAAAGTTTTATTCAAGGATTGTAATTCTTTCATAGCCAATAATATTATAAACTTTGCAACATTGTTTTGACTTATTTGCCTCGTATTTAACTTGAATTATCTGTTTGGTTTAGTTTGAGTTGATTTAGTTTATTGATTTGTACTGGTTGTACTACACTCTCTATAATTTAAATTTGGATATATATATATATATATATATATATATATATATATATATATATATATATATAAATATATATAAATAAGTATTGGAACTGTTAGAATATGGTTAGATACAGGAATTAAGTTTTCCAGGTATCAAACTAATTAATTTAGAATTATAAATTTATTATATTTTAGATAATAATCGTAAAACAACTTCAATTGAAGAAATAAATAGAATGGAATATATATATATATATATATATATATATATATATATATATATATATATATATATATATATATATATATATAAATATATATATGATATGTATATATTACTATATATACTATATTATATGTACTACTATATACATATATAATATAACATATATATATATATATATATATATATATATACATATATACATATATAGTATATATATATATATATATATATATATATTATATATAATATATATATATATATATATATATATATATATATATATATATATATATATATATATATATATATATATATATATATATATATATATATATATATATAGAAAACAGAATTCTTCGTGTTAACGATAAACGTTCGTGGCAATAAAATGAAGTGAACTAGGACATTTATTTGAAACTAATCAAACAAACCTCCTAGCGGAGCTGGTTATACGAGTTTACGAAACATCGAAATGTCCCCATATACCTTAGGATGGTGTATGTTAGAAACATTAAGTTGTTTATCACAATCCATGGAAATGATAGACAGTCGGTTTCGCCCTTATTTGGGGCTCATCAGTATCATCTATCCATCGAAAGTGATAACATTCTATCATTTCCATTGATTGTGATAAACAACTTAATATTTCTAACATACACCATCCTAAGGTATATGGGGGCATTTCGATGTTTCGTAAACTCGTATAACGAGCTCCGCTAGGAGGTTTGTTTGATTAGTTTCAAATAAATGTCCTAGTTCACTTCATTTTATTGCCACGAACGTGTATCGTTAACACGAAGAATTCTGTTTTCTATTCATTGTTGCTACCTGTAATAAGGTTATAAAATTGGAGCGCTTGTTACTTGCGGCGTGTGAATGTTGAAATAACATCGAATGGATGTATCAATTTTACTCTTGCTTAGCGATTTATAGTAACACACTTTCGGGTGTCAGACGTACGAGTTCTCGTTGCGCCGAAGGTTATCTTCTATCTGTAGGATGTGGTTCATTTGTTTCCGACTGGTGGCGCTTTGTGTCATTATTTATATGCCATATAGTCACTGGAAGGAAAATATAACGCCGTTAAGAAATATTTATTTTGTTATCACTTTCGATGGATAGATGATACTGATGAGCCCAAATAAGGGAGAAACAGACTGATCTATCAATTTCCATTGATTGTGATAAACAACTTAATGTTCTAACATACACCATCCTAAGTATATGGGGGCATTCGATGTTTCGTAAACTCGATAACCAGCTCCGCTAGGAGGTTTGTTTGATTAGTTTCAAATAAATGTCCTAGTTCACTTCATTTATATATATATATATATATAATATATATATATATATATATATATATATATATATATATATATATATATATATATATTATATATATATATATATATATATATATATATATATATATATATATATATATATATATATATATATATATATATATATATATATGTATACATATCTATGTTTTGTAACATGCTGTTTGCAGTGTGCGGATTTTTTCGTTATTGATCGTATTTTGGAACACCAGGGAGACAACCACTGCAGGGCTTTTTTTTAAAATTTTTTTATGGCTAAGGAGATAAGAACGAGGCGATTCATCGCCGCAGTTTGTGAATTAAAATTTATTCTTGGCGCAAATTTTGTCATATTTGCTGAACTTATTTTCACAAGAATGGAAAGAACAATATGGCACGCTTATTTTTCCTATAGCAAAACATCGAATCCAAGAGAGATTCAGTTTCCGCTCAAACAAACAACTCAGAAAAGTGCACTGAATAATTCAGTGCAACGCCACTGAGATTTGTGGCAGAAAAAGGAGCCGCAAAGCTTCTCCCAAATTGCCTTCGAATCGATTTCAATCTCTCTATTCATCGTATTGCGAGGGTATAGTTGTGTTTAATCGTGGAGAACATGAACTTCAACCACTTTCTGGAAGTTTGAATTCATTTTACTGTGAGTGAAACATAGTTATAATAAAGACGATGAGGGAATTCCATTCGTTTTCCACTTATGGGACAGAATGAGAAAGTGCCTCATTATTCTTCTTCCTCAATTATGTTATGCCTTTTCAGGCTGTTGCAATTTTATCGATTGAGTCAGACAATGAGGAACGTCTAAGTATAATAATAGAAACTGAGGTATCGTGATGAAATATCAAGCATATTTGATATGAAATTCTCAGTAGAGCATTTACCAAATAATAATAACCCTTTCCGACCCAAATTATTTTTTTGTGGAAAAAATATTATGTATGGTTTGATAATGGTTTATTAGAGATACTCGAAGAAAATGAAACAAATTTCAAGATAAAAAAACACAAGGATTATCCTGCAGGATGTGGTCACTCCACATAACCAGTAGGAACATATAACCAAACAATATAACCTATTTTGCGTAATATAACATGAAACAGTTTTTCTCATGTTTCGAACACAATTCTACTTTGCACGCTGAACATTTCTTACAAATCATAGAACTCATCTGCATGAAGATTTTCTAAATATTCAGTTATTGGGTTCCCAACCCTTCCGGATTGCCCGGATGACTCCGGTAATAATGGTCAACCTCCCGACTCCCCGGGATGACTAATTTTCCCAGTTTTTTTAAAATTATACGCAACCGCGCTCTACTAATCAAACTTCGATTTTTAATGATTATGATTTTGTGGTAAAAAAACTGTCAAATATTAGAAGCAGAGTATATATAAATTAAAAATAAATAATGACATTTTCTTCAACCCCCTCCCTACTAAACTCCTTAAAAAAATCTCCCGGGTTAGTCCTTTCGAAAATTGGCAACCCTATTCAGTAGGTAGGTACTCCAAACTTGCTTCCTCAGAACTAAAATAAGATAACACGATTACGTAAGTGCCCAGTGGTCACTTCAGGAGACCCCAACAAAATTAGTAATTTCGAAACAAAGGAGAAATTTACGTTCAATATATTCATGAAAATGCATAAGTAAGATATAAGTAAATAACTTTGGAGCCATTTTTCCACCATTCATAAATAAAAATAACAAATTCACACAGTTTCAGCAGATCCTCTAAGTAGTGTCCAACTATAGTAAACATTTGCACGTTATACGCGCTTCGACTTATTTAGGTCTGTCTTCGATGAACACGTCAAATTTTGCTATGTTAGACAACCCACAAAACACACAGGTATACTGAAATAGCCAACGAGCAGTTTTACTCATGACTAACAAACTGTGGTCTTCCTAGCTGACCAGTTGCCCTGAAAGGGATAAAACAATATCAAGATGTCTGTTACCCCGATTCTATCATTAGATTCTCGTGAACACATATATGAGTGCTTCAGAATACGGAAAGAACATACAATATGATTCAATTTTCATGATAAAATTTCACAGAAGTTTTGGAATTCAAAACCATTTTCTATAATTATCAATGTATTGCCAAAGAAAATTCACATTTTTCGGAATTTCCAGAATGATCTATTACTTAGTGAAAATTGTTTATAGGGAATTTTTGAATAATGCATTGAAATAACAACCTTTCGGAAGATTCTCTTCATTTCATCAGATCAGAGCACTGATTTCATATTCAGAGTTTTTATAAACAACAGATTAGGAAAAGCGGTAAGAACTTCACTTTTCATCTATTTCGGATTGGTCAGGTTGGAGGGTTGGCAATCGCCGAAGCGGATCCTGAAGGGACATGAAAAAAACTCTATCGCAGCGAGCTGCATTAGAAGAGTAGGTTTTCATAACGTATCCAGTTTAAAAAATATATTCATTCAATTATGATTTTTTTCCAAATTAAAAAAAATGCGCTCTTTAATGTGTAAACAATATTTATTTCCTCCCCGGAAGATCAACCCCCCAACCAATTCGTACCAAAACCAATTCCACCCAAGGTATCATACGGAACTACGTACTCACAAACTTTCAACCCTATTTCATTAAAATTACGCCCTTTATCGTATAAACAAGATTTATTTCCTTTTCGGGGGGTCAACCCTCCAACTAATTCATATAGAAATAAATACCACCCAAGATATCGTACGAAACTACCTAACTACAAAGTTTCAACCCTATGGTATCAAAATTGCGCCTTCTATCGTGTTAACAAGATTCATTTCCCTGGGGGATCAGCCCCCAACCAATTCGCATTAAAACCTATCCCATTCAATATATCATACTAAACGACCTACTCACAAACTTTCAACCCTATTGCTCCAAAATTACGCCCTTCATCATGTGAACAAGATTTATTTCTTCCCCCAGGTGGTCAACCCCCCAACCAATTCGAACTAAAACCAATCCCATCCAAGATATCTTTCGAAAATACCTACCTACAAACTTCTAACCCTATTACTCCGAAATTACGAACTTTATCATGTAAACAAGATTTATTTCTTCCTCCAGGGGGTCAACCCCCAACCAATTCGAACCAAAACCAATCATATTCAGGATATCATACAAAACTACCTAGATACAAACTATCAACACTATTGCTACAAAATTGCGCCTCCTGTCGTGTAAACAAGATTTATTTTCCTCCTGGGGTTCAACCCCCTAACCAATTCGTACTAAAACCAATCCCATCCAAGATATCATACGAAACTACCTATTCACAAACTTTCAACCCTATTGCTCCAAAATGGCGAACTTTATCGTGTAAACAAGATTTAATTATCCCCCAGGGGGTCAACCCCCAACCAATTTGAACCAAAAACAATCCCATCTAAGACATCATGCGAAACTACCTATTTACAAACTTTCAACACTATTGCTTCAAAATTGCGCCTGTTATCGTGTAAACGTTGCTAAAATAAGCACATACATACATACGAACATATATATATATATATATATATATATATATATATATATATATATATATATATATATATATATATATATATATATATATATATATATATATATATATATATATATATATGACAAACTTTACTAATAATAATACAATTAAAATGGCCGATCGAAGATATAAAAAACAAAAAACTTTATTTAATTATTAACGAAGCAATCTAAAACGGATGATAGATATCTGACAGACTGTCACTGTTATATCATATGTCACCACATCGTATTCAAAGTCAGGTGGCTGGTGTCACATTTAAAATCTAAATTGGAAAAAGTCAAACTTGTCAATCGGTATCAACATTAATTATGTTAATAGACTCCTTGTCCAAATGTAGTAAATATGCATAGATCTCACTTAAATGATTTATGTCAGATCTTTTATTAATACAGTTACCGTCCTGGGAAATAAAAGCCATCTCTTTGAATAATCTTTTAGAGTAATAGTCAAGGAAGTGCTGAGCAAAATCTTGCGTAGGTTCAGCACTTCCTTGACTATTACTGATGATAAACTAATGATGCATACACAACAAGGTTCTAACAAGAATACTGGTCACCCAAGTTTCACACATAATAAAGCAGAGGACAACGTTACGGTGAAAACCCCAGTAGATACACCAACTCCTAATATTTTTTTCACATGATTACCTTCCATAAAAGACATCATTTTTATATCTTCGATCGGCCATTTTAATTGTATTATTGTTAGTAATGTTTGTCATAGTCCTGGATAGAGAATTGAATGTCTTAAACTGTAACATACACATAGCTACTTACTTGTTTTCCATTGTTTTGCTTTTTCTGTTCACTGGCCTCGTGCCCAAACATATGATTATAATCACGTTTTACAATCTCAACAAAGTTGTAAGTGTTACTCACATATTTAATAGTCTATATACTTACATGTTCATAACATTGTAGTCTCCCTTAAGATGGAAATAAAAATTTCCGAAAGCTTGGATAACCTTTAAAGAGTACTATTTAAATTTTGCTGCTATCCCCATAATCCTGGTTTATTACTGACGTGTCAGCAACTACTTCCTCTGATATATATATATATATATATATATATATATATATATATATATGTATATATATATATATATATATATATATATATATATATATATATATATATATATATATATATATATATATATATATATATATATATATATATATATATATATATATATATATATATATATATATTTATATATATATATATATATATATATATATATATATATATATATATATATGATAGTGATATGAAATTGAGTTTTTGTGCCAACTACTTTATAAAGTTTATCCTTGAACAATCAATTTTAGGCAGTTGTGGAAATGCCAGATAATGTTCACTCTGCACAGCTATAACACCATTCTGTATACGTATTAGCATCGGCGCGTCGCGACGGCGTGTCTGTGGCTCGTTGGTTAAGGGCAGCGAATGAAGTATCGTTCTTTCTACGAAATCCAGAAGAAACTGTTTATTAAATTATAAGCACTGCTTATATGAACTATTAAGAAACACCGTTTCCTGAACACACTAATGCTGGATTAACGTTTTTTGGGGCTTTAGGGTGAGAAGTAGTGGGGGTCTCATTAAGGGGACGAAACTCCCCAAATTTCACTGTTCCCTATCATGAGATTTTCATACTCTAGTGTGAATTGCGGCTCATAGATTATTAAATTCATATAGTACAGTGAAAATAACTGAATTTATATATTCAAAATTATCGAAGTGCCTCAGGTGTACGTGCTCACATTGGAGTGTCATAGAGAAGTCATATGCATTTTGAAAAGTTTTAGTTTATTAATTTGTATATCTTGAACTTCTCTATTGATTCGGAATGTACAAGATATTGGTCTACGAGTATTCTTCCAGAGATCAGGTTTGCACAGAGTGCCATGTAGTTACTATGCTTATACTAGTAGAATATATTCTACTAAATTAAATATTTTCTAGGTTTATTTTTAGCTAAATCTTCAATTATATCACTAAGGTCAATGTTTTCGTAAGTAATTGCTCAAGTGCATCAAAATAACTGATAATTTTGCATGACAGCGTGTTGTCAAAAAACTGCATGAGTTCATTTTCATTTTTGGAGAAAGAGCCCGACACCGAAGGTGGAGGGTTCTTTCTCCAAAATATGAAAATGACCGAATGCAATTTTTTAAAGACAACACGCTGGAATGCGAAATTATCCGGTTATTTTGATGCACGAGTGTAATTTTGGGGAATATTTCCCGAATAAACTTTCAACTTGTCAAGCTGACGTTAGTAATTCATAAATTCTCGTCTTGTCATCAATAACCGTAATATGAACTATGCTACTATGCAATTATCGGTCTACAATGCAATTATCATAGGGCTCTTTCGCTTTCTACAATGCAATTATCGCTGTAATTTTCGATAATTGCATTCCATTTACAAGGGATTTTTGACAGGAGGGAAATATTCATAATAACAAATTCCGTGCGTATAGTTCTATAATTCAAATTTGCATCAGTCATCGTAGTACATAATCATTTCAAAATGTTCTCTCTATAAATTTTAATTTTGGTGAGGGCCCCTTGAGTGGTGGAGGTCTTTAGACTGCAGCCTACTCCAGCCTAATGGTAAATCCGGCCCTGGAACACACGCCTTGTGCAGCAAAGATCAAGTGACTGTCTGTGAAAGAGACGTGCTGGGTTCGAAGCCTGGGATAATTATTATGGATTATGTAAGCTTCAAAAAGTTGGAAGAAGGCAGGTCTTAATAGAGCTGAAACAGCTTGCAGAACAATACAAAAGTTTTATAACTCAAAATTAAGAATGAAAATGGAAAAAATAGAAGCAACACAAGCTGAATGAAGCTAAAAAAACTGAGTAGACGACGATTTCGATTTGGAATCTAAATCTGAAGAAGATTCGTATGGTTACTGCTCGGATAATAAGCAATGTATTATATGTTTATGATGTGCCTTATCAGTTGTTTTTGAACTCAATATCTAGATTTTCTACCAACCTGCATATAGCTTACAAATTTGTACTGACTATACTTTTCCCACACGTTACCTGTGAAAGGATCAAAATCGTTAGAAATAGGCTTAAGTCTACTTTGAAATGAGCTGAAATTTGGTATCGGAAATAGTCTTTGTGACAGAACATTTTATCAAAATTTTGACATCGCCAAATTTTCGGGAACCTTCTTTTCATCGTCAAGCTTACATCTAAAGTATTCGTAGTAACCTGATGCAACTGCTCCGATGTTGAACTAATTCTGTTCATGAATATAGAAAAAAGTTTCTAAACCCACTATTCGCTTCCACAACAAAGTGAAAAACTACAAAGAAAATGTGCATAGTGTGTTCTTAAATATGACAACAAAATATTGAATTATAATCAATAATTAATATACAGTTCATACAGTATTAATGAGAAATGACAAATGAAATTTATCGCAAAAAAAGATATAAAGCGTATCCGAAAAGTCACCGAAAATAATATAATTTTAAAATTGTTAGAATTCATTTAAAACTTCGAAACAGATGTTGAGACTCTTTACTTGTTGTTCAATATATAAATTACATAGTTCAGAAAAGAGTATGTAATTTCAAGAAGATCTGCAAGAATTCAGTTATATAATAATTGAATAGGTATATAGCCTCGTTTTCATAAGTAGAGTTAGAGGTAGAGTAAGCTGGGCAAGTACTAACTATCTTTTCAGCTCTACTAATGAAAACGTAATCAGTCGAGTAGAGTACTAGATCTTGGTAGAGTAGAGTAAGATCGCACGGTGGTAAAGTAACTCGACCACTCGCCTTCTCCTACCACCGCGTTCTATTCTACTCTACCGCTACTTTACCAGTGAAAACAGGTTTGGCCTAGTCGAGCATCTTTACTGTACGATATCGCGTCAGCGGATGTACTCACTGTTTTTTTTTTTTTTTTTTTTTTTTAAATCGAGGTGAAAACTTCAAAAGCGATACCGGTTGCGAACCCGGCCTGTGTGGGATTCAATAGTTGATATATATAAATATATATCAACATTGCCTACCCACTAAAAACACCTCTGTTCTTTCGGTTTCCGGGCATAAGCTTACTAAACCTCCAGTCTCACACTTAGATTAGGACTCTCGTGCTGCGGTCAGCACTAGAACCTGTTCCCTTCCTTGTGTCTATATTTCAAGACCCAAGTGTATATCTCTCTGCGTCGCGTCGCATTAATTTTGAAATCAAGTAAACATACCTGACGACTGCCCGTGGCATTCTCTGTCGACTGGAAGTATGTTCGCTTCATCCCAGGTTGGTTCGATCTTGAACAATGCTCATCACTCCGACCTCGAGATCCAACATCCATTTTCACACTCGTCGTCTGTAACTGCCATTACTCCGACATCGAGATCCAATATCCATCTTCACTCTCGTCGTCTGCAACGAGCATCATTCGTCTTCGAACCTGACGATCCGCTTCCATCCCACCGTGCCGTCCTCTGTTGGGCGCTGCTCCTTACTAGCGAACCGATGGAGAACGTGTCTGATGGACAATCTCTCAGCCCATCTAGGTCCTTTTTCACTCCTCGTCGTCTTCAGTTTCAGTCGCTTGCCGTCGAATTCACCGCTTTCCCAGGGCGATGCTGCTTCCTCGGTGGTCTGGTCTCGAATGTACTCACTGAGACTTTCATATATAGCACTGAGACTTCCATAAATGGCATCACATACTTCAGGGACAAAATTGGAAGTTGCCGTTTTGGATACTCTGAACAAATGCATCAGACTTCTATAATTACTTCCTGTAGCAAACAAAGTCAAAGTAACTTCTAGTTTTACTCGCGGTGATATTGCATCTCAAATTTGCGTGACACATTTTTGAATATTTGGACTGACCATCTCAAGTAGAGCCTCAAACTTTTCCGGACTTATTGTAAAACACAATTTATATTTTTGTGTGTCCTCTTCAGCTAGTTCTCTCAAAAAAAGTGCAGGCGCTCCATGCGTATGCCTTCTTCTGATCCAATTTCTCGTCCATATTTTCGTTATTCTATTTTCCTCCTACTCAATAGCGACGGTCACTTCCCTCAGTGAAATGTCAGAAATATTTATCAAACACTTGCTCACAGCACGACGACGACGGCTGATTTTCCTTATTGCGTTTTCAACTTTAAACTGTACTCCACTCTACCACTATAGCATTATTTCTAATTTGCGTGTGAACGGCTACTCGTTCTAAATCCGGTCAAGTAGAGTAAGCATGCTGACACGCATGCTTGTTACTCTACCGCTAACTCTACTAATGAAAACGAGCTTGTCAGCATGCCTACTCTACTTGACCGGATTTAGAGCGAGTAGCCGTTCACACGCAAATTGAAAATAATGGTAGAGTAGAGTACAGTTTAAAATTGAAAACGCAACAATGAACATCAGCCGTCGTCGTCGTGCTGTGAGGAAGTGTTTGAGGAATATTTCTGACATTTCACTGAGGGAAGTGACCGTCGCTATTGAGTAGGAAGAAAATAGAATAAAGAAAATATGGACGAGAAATTGGATCAGAAGAAGGCATACCCATGGAGCATCTGCACTTCTTTTGAGAAAACTAGCCGAAAAGGACACACAAGAGTATAAATTGTGTTTTAGAATGAGTCCGGAAAAGTTTGGGGCTTTACTTGAGATGGTCACTCCAAATATTCAAAAATGTAACACGCAAATGAGAGATGCAATAACACCGCGAGTAAAACTTAGTTACTTTGACTTTATTAGCTACAGGAAATATTTATAGAAGTCTGATTGTTCAGAGTGTCCAAAACGGCAATTTTGTTCCTGAAGTATGTGATGCCATTTATGAATGTCTCAGTGAGTACATCCACTGACGTGATATCGTACAGAAAACACGCTCCACTAGACCAAATCTGTTTTCATTGGTAAAGTAGCGGTAGAGTAGAGTAGAACGCGGTAGTAGGAGAAGGCGAGTGGGCGAGTTACTTTTCCACCGTGCAATCTTACTCTACTCTACCAAGATCTAGTACTCTACTCGACTGATTACGTTTTCATTAGTAGAGCTGAAAGGATAGTTAGTACTTGCCCAGCTTACTCTACCGCTAACTCTACTAATGAAAACGAGCCTTATGTCATAAAATTGTGTAACTAGTAGGCACATTATACTTCGCGACTGTGAGAAATCTGAATCAGTCAGAGTAAGTAGCATCATACCATTATTTCAACAACAGATTTTGAAGTTCATGATGATGCAAAAATTCAATTTTTGCTAATTAGGGGTCTACCCAAAATAGACAATTATCGCCTACGAGAAAAAATAGTTTGGGGGCCTCTAGTCTATATTATGTTTTTGTGTTCTGCAGGTTCAAGTGAAATACAGTTTTTTCGGAGTTTGGATCTGAAACTCTTTTTAATGTTTATCATAATATATTGCATATTAAGCTATATTTTCAAGATCGTTCTCAAATTTCAACTCGTATATCATCCCAATCTGCAACCTGATCAATCTATTACAGCGATAGGGGTTTCCTAAGCCGTATAAAATTCGCCTTGCGATTTAATTAAGATCATGAGCGGGTATCCCGCCGAAAATCATCCTCTGGAATGATAAACTGTCGTGATAACCCACCTACCCTGTAACTTCGATATGGTTGAGGGGAATTCTAGCGAATCCTTCGCAAAATTTATCACGATGTTGCTTCGCAGGACGGCTCATTTAATGGTTACAAAGTTGACTAATTTACGATCTCCGTTGGTGTAAAAATGAGTATGCTTTTTGTTAGCAGGTTTTTTTTATGTCCTTTCTAGAAGATCCTGAGTTGTTATTATTAGTCTCTAGTTTCTTATTCAAAGAGAGAATCTGAATTATATGTCTGATATTTCATGCGAAATCTATAATAATAATAATAATGGTTTATTGATCCTGTAAGACATATTATTACATGTAGGTATAGGACATGTCATAAAGATATACACACAAAGATGACATCATTCAAAAATATATTCACTGAAATTATAGCTGTAGTAATCTTTTACATTATAGAAACATTCCTTTAATAAAAAGTTTTTGACAGTCTTCTTGAATTTGTTTTTCTGAAGATTTTGAATACATCGTGGTAGATGATTGAAGATCTCAATACTCTGATAAAATGGAGACATTTCAAACTTAGTAGTTTTATGAATGGGAAAATAGAATTCATTCTTATTTCTGGTATCATGTGAATGAAAACTAGAATTTTTTACAATACTATTCTCATTTTCTTTCACATATATTAGACATTTTAATATAAATAAAGCGGCCAAAGTGAGAATACTATTGTCTATGAAAAGGGGTCTGCAAGTGGACCGTGGATGGCAATCGAACATTAAACGAACTATTCGTTTTTGAATGACGAATACTCTATTAACCTCTGAAGAATTACCCCATAGCAAAACATTGTAAGATAGGTGACAATATACCAAGGAATAGTAGACGTTAATAAGAGAATTTAGCGGAAGAGAACTTTTGACTCTACTTTACGCGTAATAGGAGCTGTTGAGTTTTTTACATAGGGCATCAATATGCGAATGCCATTTTAGACATCTTTCAATGTGTATACCCAGAAACTTAACATGGTCATTAGATGAGATAACCGTATCCAAATGCTGAACAATAAATGTTTCACTCCCAGAGCCAGATACACTAAAACGAATGCATTCCGTTTTATTGACATTCATCTTAATTCTATTATTTTGACACCACTCGATGAAACTTTGCATAATGAGCTCACATAGAGATCGTAATTCATCTAACGTCTCACCTGAAACCGCTATAGAGGATTCATCGGCGAACAGTATTATCCTGATAGTCCGGTGTAGTGTCTTATTGGAGTTGAGTAATTTGATAAAAATTTTCCTCAAGTTTGGTGGGAGGTCATTCATAAATAGGAGGAACAATAGTGGTCGAAGGACAGAGCCCTGAGGCACTCCTAATTTCAAGTTTCGCTCACCTGAACAACGATCATCAACTCGAACGGATGCGACTCCACGTAGTAATGACAAAGATGGCGAAGAAAATTCCAATTTTATACTTCGAATGTTTTTATATAGGTATGTATGTAGTTGGAAATAATGAGCTTAACAAAGAAACTGACATTATAAGGCACTTATCTCATAAGTTTCGATATTTTTCTGTGATTTATCATATTCAAAACAAATTTACACATTTTTCTGTCTTAAATGTGGACAAATCTTTCAAACTCAAGTATTTTGTATTATAAACATATAATTACCTTAAAAAATTTTCTTCATTTTTGATCCATGCAGTAAATAAGGTTTTTTTTGTTTGATCTCAGATGGCGCTGATGTTATGACAAATCTCAATATCACAATCGTGAATATGACTAGGCTAAATGAAGAAATTTAACGAATCGCTTATCCTCGAGTAATCAATGCAGATGAAGTCTATTGCTCTTGGATTTGAGCAAATTTTTATGGTTCTAATTATTTTAAGTTTATGAATAGTTTGATCATATTGATTTATTAAGTATTTCTGTTTGGTTATATCAATTTAGTGGAATATTCAAAACGCAATGCAGTTTAGATAAAATCAGAGATCAATACTGCTATATTATATATATACAGGGCTATTCAAATTCGAGTATATGCATGGGGATTTCGATAACGGTAAGAGATAGAGCGATGGTTAAATGGGGGCAAAGTAGCATATTTCAGAGGTCAGTTATATGGATAAAAAAAATCTAATCTAGCTCCTTTAGTTCTGGAGTTATATAGGAAAAATCGAAAATTTCGAAATCCTTTTTTTGCATATATCTTTTTATTTAATGAATTGTTTTCAAAAAAATTGTCACTTTTGCCGTTGCCACTTTTTGTAGGCTATCTAAAATATCTGAATAAAAATTATATACAGGGTGTCGTATATAAATAGGGCCACCCTCAACTTTCAATTTTCAAATACGGACCTGTATTTTTATTGCATTTTTTGAATGCCAAGGAAAAGGTCATGTTATATATTCACGTAGTATTTCCATCTGAATTACAGAGTGTTCTGGAAATATTGAAACTATTACCAGTAAAATTTTCAACATTTTTTTTAAAACTTCAGCTCTAATTAAAAAAATATCATAGGAATAAGGTATAAGAATGCCTAGGATTTGGTAAGATAATCAACATTATTCGACGAAGAATGTCTTCTTCATAAATTCATCCACATTTCGGTTCACGCAACCCATGATCAATGTACCGAAAATGCGAAATTCTTCCTAGTACGTGTGTGTGCACATAATCATTGCCAAACAAAAAAACGTTCGACTGGCAATCTTTATATTACAGACACCAATTTCGAAATATTTCATTGATACTCACTTTCCGAACTACCTACATTTTTCAGCAAATTCATGGGCATTCTGTTGCTATATACAACAATTATGATTAAACTATTTGAATTCTCATAGCATGCTTTGGAAAATAAATATTTTATGTTCGCCTCACTTGTCATTATTTTGACAGTTTTTCTTGGGAAATTATCGTTAGTATTTAATGGAAAAATCTGAATAGTAACTGAAAATGGGTTTCCCCATAGAGCAGAAAAGAGATATGATTAACATTTTCTACGGAAATAATAGGAGCATTCGTCTTTCCGCTTGACATTTTTCTTTTATGGGGTACACTAAAAATAGAATATATCAAACGAAAATTGAAAATATAGAAGATTTAAGAATTAAAATCATGAACGCTTTTTCGCATCACTACGCCGAAGAGATATTTTCAGAGCGAATAATAACTTAAAAAAACGACTCCGTAAATGTCTGAAACGAGAAGATCGTCAATTCAAACATTTATTTCGATTATGATTACTTATAATGTACTTATTTCAATTCTAGATAATAACTAAACATGGTTTCTTGTGCGATAAGTTATAAAATATAAAAACCTATATGATCAACTAATATGTGTCAATGTGATCAATAATGTTTGTGACAGATTATGTTTGTGAGTTCTCAGCAGAATACATACAGCAGAGCTTCCTCATACCTACTGAGGTGAATGGACATTGGGATCAATAATTATTCTACCCAATGCTACATTATGGTAAAGAAATAAAATGTCTCTCGGGAATGTTGATTTTATTCTATTGTTATTCGAACAAGTAGTGACTAGATAATCTGGAAATTCTGAATTGATTTTTCTTAAGGAATCAATTTGTCTGATTCACCTCTCATTCTCTGATATTATTCAATTAGAGTTTGTTATGGAATTAAAAATGATGAGATATCACTAGTATCAGTTCAATATTCAAAACACTTTATGATTTATATAAAAATTAAAACGCCAATATGAAACATATATAGTAGTTCGAAAGTGAATAAGAATGAAAATTTCCAAATTGGTGTCTGGAGTATGAAGATTTCTATTGGAAGATTATTTTGTTTTGGGCATTGATTATATGCACATACATGTACGTACTGGAAGAATTCCGACATTTTCGTACATCGACATGAAGAAGTTCGTCGTTAAACTACGAAATGTGAAGTTGAATTACTTGAAGAAGATGGGTTGCCTACTTAAAACTGAAATGTGGTTGAATAAATTCCTTGAAGAATTGACTTCGATATAACCCTGTTAATTTTAGATAGCTCAAAAAGCCTAGTGCATTTTATACCTTATATCTATGAAATTTTTCCTAATATACATCCAGATCAAGGAGCTAGATCGATTTTTTGTATCCATATAACTGACCTTGGAATATAGTTCAATATTTTGCCCCCAGAACCATCGCTCTGATAATCTCTTACGAGAAAATCGATATCGTCAATATAAAACATGACTTTGGAATACCTTGTTCAAAAAATTGCATATAAAATATATATACAGGTTATATATATATATGAAAATTGAAAGTATGAGGTATATATATATATTATACGAACACCCTGTATATAATATATATTATCAGATATATTATATAGCCTATTCAGAAAGATTTCCGCGGCAATCCGAAGTGACAAACTTGGTTTTGAAAATGAACTGCATTAAAGTTTGAAAAGATCATCGACGTTTCGGATTTCAAATTTTGCGAGCCATCTTCCTTATAATAGACTCCAGGGAAACTAAAGGAGCTGTAGATCAGATTTTTTTAGTTTATCCATATAATTCTGGACCTCTGGGGAATATGGCTACTTTGCCCCCATTTAACCATTCGCCTCTACGTCTACCGTTATCGATATCCCCAAATGCATATACTCGAATTTTTGAAATACCGAGACTGTATATATATATATATATAGGTATATAATATATATAATATATATATATATATATATATATATATATATATATATATATATATATATATATATATATATATATATATATATATATATATATATATATATATATATATATATATATATATATATATATAAATATATATATATATATATATATATATATATATATATATATATATATATATATATATATATATATATATATATATATATATATATATATATAGTTTTTCGAAGCTATGGTATGAACGAGTGCATATTATTTCTGGGTATTGGGTCTGAAGGAATATCTGTAATTTGAGGAAAAATTTTTTTTTTATCAATGTGTAGCATACCGCTAGAAAGGTCATTAAATAGAGAAGTTTCAGAAGAAAAAAAATCACTAATTTTGTGAAATAAAAATCCTCGTATGTGTCTTTGGTACTATCAGTTGTAATGAAAAGTATTAGCTATTTGAAGAAGCGTACATTATAAAATATTCATTTAAAAAAATTGTACTTTTACAGGCATTAATAGAAAGTTATGAAGGTTTAAAGGCGGGATTTTGTGTAATTTGAGAAAAAAAAATTTTAAAAATTATATCTTCTCATCCGTGAGTCTTAGGACCCAGGATCTAAAGGTGAAAAGAGAGGAAATTATCCTAACAATCTCCCTAAAAATTTTGATGGTTCGTGTGCCGAACACCCTGTATATATTTATTTAAGTTACTATCCAAATTGGCAACCGCTATCAAATAATTTCATATTTTGATCCGTGCTACACCGTTATGTCGCTCAACTGGCAGTAGGTACATAGGAACCTACGAAAATGTATGACTGATCTCTTGATAAATATTGATTTTATCATATTTTTCTTTCATTGTTTTGAATGAATAAACACATAGCGTTATGTTTACCCGAGCAAGGTACGTTACTCCTACTTCCTCACACTCCATGCGCCAAAATATGGAGATGCCAAAATATTGACTCAATCTATTGTCTCAAATTTTGATTTTTATTCAGCTTCAAGTAAAATATCAGATACCAAATTTTAGGTCCTGTGGTTTTATGTGGGCTACCTGGAGATATGCCTAAATGTGGTATAAGAAGGATTCAAAAACTATTCATTACATAAAGTGAACAAGGAAAATTCTTCAATAATTTTAAAAAATTATCAAACAACTTTCCAAGGAAGCTGGTTATACGTATTCAGCAACGCAAAATCTGCATTCACAATCGAACGGTGAATTATAGAAATTGTCAAGTCACCCCGACTCAAAATCTGCATACAGCTGTTTCGATCTTATTAGATCTCATCAGTGTAGCTTATTTGACTCGGAGTGAATTAACAAATTTCTAATTGTTCCCCAATACAAATCGTGGTCAGTAACATTGCGTTGCTGAATACGTATAACCAGCTTCCTTGGAAAGTTGTTTGATAATTTTTTAAAATTATTGAAGAATTTTCCTTGTTCACTTTATGTAATGTATGAAATTGACCATGGTCGACTAGTATGTTTTTCATGATTTGATTGTTATATTTTGCGTATTAAGCGACTAGAATATTCGGAGCGCGCTCTCGTGAGTATATCCAAAGGTTTTAAATCACTATGTTAGTGTGCCTTGGAATCATATACACCACTGTTGTAGAGTAGATATCTTCATATCAGGGGGTACGTGTTTTGAGCGACGAATTTCTGCATTTTCAGTCTAAGCGGTGAATTGTTGTTTCCCAATATCTTTGGTGGGATGGCGCTCTGGATTGTTATTCATCCATTGTTACTGACCACGATTTGTATTGGGAAACAATTAGAAATTTGTTAATTAACTCCGAGTCAAATAAGCTGCACTGATGAGATCTAATAAGATCGAAACAGCTGTATGCAGATTTTGAGTCGGGGTGACTTGACAATTTCTATAATTCACCGTTCGATTGTGAATGCAGATTTTGCGTTGCTGAATACGTATAACCAGCTTCCTTGGAAAGTTGTTTGATAATTTTTTTAAATTATTGAAGAATTTTCCTTGTTCACTTTATGTAATGTATGAAATTGGCCATGGTCGACTAGTATGTTTTTCATGATTTGATTGTCAAAAACTATTTGTACACCTCAGTATTGGCTTCTAGTACAGTGAAATAATTGGTATATTCTCGCTGCAAATAAGACTAAAAACTCGAATACACTGAAGATTTATATTTGTGTATTACGTTGAATGAAATATGCAACAAATTATCCACGCTGTCATTTTTATTTGCGTTACAGTGTTTCCAGATTCTGGAGAAATTGTCTTTGATTTACAGAGGATAATCATGGTTAATTCAGCGGTCAGGAAAAATGTTTTGCTAGCCTGATTTTTTGGAAAGGACATTATATATTTCATTGTACGTGGTTTATTCTTATTCGAAGGGTGAAATAATTAAAATGAGAAAGTGGAATGAACGAATCGGATGATTCAGCGGAATAAGGAAAAATGGTTGGCCGTTAGATGAGTGAATAATATGGGGCCTGTTCAAAGAGCTGAATTAATTTTTCATGAATGGGCACTTATATGAAATATAACGCATATCGCAAAAGTTGGACATAAAATTTTTATGCCAAGGCACACCGTGGAAAAAATTGTTTTCAGTTAATTTTTTTAGAACGCACAAGTTGGAGTAGCTCCAATTGTCATGAAATAAAAATTTATCGTATTCAACGTGGAAGGCAGTTTTCCTCTTTTCCATGCAAGACAAAAATTCCTAACCGAACATAAGTAACGAACGTGCTCTTGAAGAGTGAAGCTCATTTCAATTCACCACTTAGATATATTTTATATTGAATGTAGAGGGAATTCGGATTTTGTAGTTGAATACATAATAATTTGAACTTGTGAAATAAACTATGAATTTTCGAAAGTATATATTTTAACTATCCTTATTCCTCTCGGCAAATTAAGGAAGAGACGTGCTGAATAATTACCTGCTAAAGCTAGTACGAGGTTCTTTTCTGTGCTTTGTTGCAGTCTTGGGTTTTATCATTGACCTAATGTATATATTTTGGATGTGAGAAGGGTGCCATGATAGTTCGTGAAATTAATTCCTCTATAACTCTCAATAATATTCAATTATGAACAAAAACTAAATTTGAATTTATTACGTATATTATCACAAAAATATTTTGAAAAATATAACACTGCGATTGCAATTTTGGTCACTAGACCATCATCAGGCAGATTGAGGTAAGAAATGAATACGTAATTATAGACTTGCGCTTACGGGTGGGAAATAATTATTGCAGGTACCTAAATAGGCAAGAGGAACATATTTCAAGAAGGGCTAATCGACTGAATTTCCCAAATTGGTACAATACAATGTTCTTAGAAAAATCGTTATTGTTTGAATACAATAAATAAAGGAGAAGATATCAAGTCAATCTGGTCGTTCAGCAAGATATCTTTTGCATTATGATTGAGTTTAAAAAATTGTTATGATTCTAAGTAAGTAAGTTTCGTTCTTTTCGGTAATTTGTGCATTATTTCAAAATTATTTATTTGTGGAAATGGGTGGTGGTTTTCACAGCAATGATTTGAAAACGTTGAATCCGTTTTATTTTTCAAAACGATTGTTGGTGTTCTTTAAATCTTGTCTTGAACGATCGACCAGTCTGACCTATATACACTCCTTTACGTACAGGACAAATCAACTTATAAACTCCTGAACTTTCAAATTTTGAAGTGATATCTTTGGGATTGAATAAAAATCCTGAGAGTTTTGTCTTAGGTTTGAAAGCAATTTTAATATTACATTTAGGTATGACATTAGCAACTTTTTTTGTTAGAGGACCAAAATAGGTTAAAGATGTGAATTTTTCCTAATTTTTTAGTTTTAATTGAGGATATATGCTGTTGTACGCTAGTTGACGTTTCTTGTTAATCATTTTATCTATCAAACTTGTATGAAAACCATTATTTGAAGCAATTATTTTTATAGTCGAAATTTTTTTTGCTAAATTTGTTACATATAATGAAATTGAAAACACTCTGTGGATCATTGAATTAAAAGCTGAATGTTTATGGGAAAGAGGATGATTTGAATCCGACGGAATACATATATCCGTGATAGTTGGTTTTCTATATATATATATCGAAACTCAAAGTATTATTATTATGAAAGATAGTTAAATCCAAGAAATTAATCTGTCTATCCAATTCTTTTTCAATTTTGAACGTTATATTTGGGAGAATGCTATTGATATAATTCAAAAACTCATCTAATTGTCTCGCGGTGCCCTTAAAACAAGCAATTACATCATCAACATATCTATGCCAAAAACTTATATGTGATGCTTTTGTAGAATTGAATATTATGTTCCCTATATGTCCCATGAAAATGTCTGCAATAAGCGGACTTAATAATACAGTGTTATATTTTTCCAAATATTTTTGTGATAATAAACGTAGTAAATTCAAATTTAGTTTTTGTTCATCATGTTAAATTATCACGTAGTAACGACGGATTTCATCAATTATTTAAAATTCAATTACTTTCCTCGATTATATTATAATTACAAGAAATATATGAAAAAAAGTTGTCAACATGGTCGTTTACAATCTTGAATTAATTTTATTACTTAGCTGTCCCAAAAATGCTATAGTGTTCTTTACAACTATTGCCCAAAAATATCCTGTTATTCAACTACACCACCATATGACCCCAACTATTTGGTCGCATACTTCAACTTGGACGGTCGCCTATTCTGCTTTCTAGTCTTAAAGGTGTTGTTGAGATCTTATGGGACTCTCGGGAATCTACGTAACGTCAAATTCATCATGGTCATGTAAACAATTTTTTTGCTCCTCAGGCTTAGACCACAACCTCGAACTAACTTCTCTAACTTTCAGAACGATGAGAAATTTAACTTGACAAAATGAACGTGTTTATCATCAATTCAAACCAAACATTGTTTGGAAACAATTTCTGAAAAATTAACTCGTATAGCATGATATAAGGAAATACCATGAACTTCTTTACTATTTCATTAAAAAACTATTTTTGAACTTACCCTAGAACCCGATATAATGTTTTCTAGAACAAGATCAACAGTGATAAGATTTAAAAATTTTCACCGAAAACTAAGCAATCCAACTGTATTCCAAATTTCGTCGAACGATAACAAATATACTCCCCCTCCAGTGCGGCCTTATTCAGTATTTACATGTGCCACTGCCACTGCTACCCGCCGTTTTGTTCTGTATACTTCCTGAAACATTATATTAATGTATTTAAAGAATGTGATAAAAAAATTGTTAGTAGCAGAAACATTTTTCTCGTTAAGAATCTCAAAAATTTAGATAGAATTGTTTCGACCAGAGATCCTCAATCTCTATTTGTAATTTCATTCTCACATGTGTATTCATCATCATCATCGAGGTAGTTCTACAATCCCAGGTGGGTCTTGGCTTGGCTGACTGCACTATACTCCTCCATGCCTACCGATCCTCCAACAGTTTACAGAAGACTCTCTGACAAATCCTACTTCCACGTCCTAGAAGGCATGTGCCACGTAACCTCCAAACAATGCATGGTGCACAATGAATGTGCGTTATGCATCTGACGGAAGAGGGTGAAAGGCGAGTCTCCGGCGCCTTAAAACCGGAATATCTCGGTTGAGGGAATAAACTCCAACACAAAATTCTGGTCCTCCAGGTCTTGGAGGTTGAGCGGAAGGCTAACTTCCTGCCCTCGTAGAAAAGGAGCTAATTATGGTTACTGCAAATATGTTTTATACGTTATTAATATTTTTGTATATTGTACATTGAATAAGTTCAGAACTAAACACGATTTCAGTAATTCTATGACATAATCTGACATTCAACAGCAACATGTCGCTGCCGCTCGTGCTAGGGTTCAAAATACCGCCGCCAAAAATACGGCAGTTGCAGTGGCATGAACAATGGCATTGCAAGCGACCTATTCACAGACTTGCGCTATCCACTTCCCTGCTCAATTCCCTGCCTACTACCTTAGAAGTGAGCTGCATGTGCCAGTAGTATTATAAATTCAACCATTTTAATGGACGCTGCATGAGATCGGATGAGAGCAGCTATTATTTACTCAAGGTAGTTTTGTATGAATTCTCACTTGGCTTTGTTATTATTGTATAATATGGCATTTTTCGCTATTTCGTCGAATTAATATTGAATGATTACATTCTTCTTCCTTTATGCCTTCGCAAGTTTTTTTGAGTAAAGGACAAATTAATCTTTCCTGATTCAAGTGAAAATTTCATCATAAATTCCCTCATTTGCATGATATTAGCTGAGGGCGAAACTTTGGTATTAAGAAATTTCTACTTTCTCGTTTTACCTTAATAGCAATAAAGAGGGTTACCAAGCATGGGGACGTGCTCGACTGTCTATTTAGTGAAATTCGTATATTCATTACCGCAAGCACTCAATAAAACCACGAAAATGAAATTTCTGTGCTCTTTTACAGCGCAGTTAAATTCGAAAAAATCCGACCAGCTATTCGAGATGAGGATAACTCTCATCCTCAGGAATTATTCATGAACATTCAAATAATGATTATTGAATAGTAGAAATGCGGAAGCCAACCGTTACTTTTCAAAAATTTATGATTATATATCAAAAAATTGGTATTTATAAGTTATGCTTCTACAGTTTCTTTTCTGCGTTCATCGTCACTGAATCACTGAAACTGAAGCCGAAAGAGTTTTTATATTTATATAATTTTAAAAAATCGAGAGCAGCAGAGCTCTGTCCCCAAGATCGAATTTTCCTCTCATTATTGTTCTTGTCAACTTGCAAATTCTTACCACTTTAAGTAAATTTGAACAGGATGCAGAACTGGGCCTTGAAAACCTCGAAAAAACAAGAAATTTGTACGTAAAAATGGCGGAGGTTTTCATTTTATTTACATAAACTCAAGCCATGTACTTTTTTTCTGCCCTCTAGCTCAATTTGGAGCACCTGAGGAGATGGGCAAATTCTCAAAAACCTCTAAAAAACATGAAATTTGTACATTCACATAGCGGCTGTTGAAAGGAATTAATTTAAACACTTAACAAATAATGTCCTAACGTCAAATCAATCCGCGTGAAAATTCACCCCTGTAACTCAATCTGCAAGAGCAGGTGCGCAAAAAATCAAAAAAAAGCAAAAAAAAAACCTAAAATCTATATATAATAGTTGCCACAAATAAATAAATCAATTTATGCCACCAAAAAGCACTTCCCTAACATCAATTCAATCCACAAACAAATTTTTTTAGCTTCATACACCCTCCAAAAAGGCCAAGAAGGCTAAATTTCGCATATGATGTCACAATTATCAACTGAATTTATCATAAATAGTATATCATAAAATGAAAAAAATATCGTTATCCTTGTATTATGCAATGGATTCAAAAACAACACCAGCACCTCACTATTGACTAACCATACAGTGCAATAGTCCATTATTTTTCACAGGACTCTTTTGAAGCTGGTTATAATTAAGTTGCCGATTTGTGAGAACGTAGGGCACCGTACAAATAATGTCGAGAATACATCTGAGGCAGCTAGGCTTCCTAAATCTGCCTCGGTATGTGATATTACTCAAATGTTTCCAAATAAAATCTTTTGAAAAAAATTTGTACCTTATCTTTGACAGTGTATTCTATTGAAATAATTTTTCTTGAGCTTAAATTGATATATCAATAAACTTGAGTGTAATCAGCAATGAAAATAAAATAAATGCATATTGGATACAACAGATTTAATTTAATGAATTTGTACCTAAAAGGGTCAACTAATTCTTAAGTTTTATTATTATTATTATTACAAAGGTTAAGAGTAGAGGGTAACAAAACCCCATAAAACTCTAAAAAGAAAAAAAAATACAATATAACATTAGTGCACACGTGCAGCAAAATATGCATCTAACCGAGCTTTGAAAGTATTTATAGTGGGCGCCGTAACAACGTCAGCTGGTAACGAGTTCCATCGATGAAATACTCGGTTAGGAAGGAAGAACATCTTCGACGAGCTCCCAAAAGTTTCCCGCATCAACTTATACGGGTGTCCGTGTAGACGACGATCCTCATTGAGGTGAAATAGGTGTCTAATAGGAGAGTTATCATCGTGCAGTGCCGTGAAAGTTGTAATAAGGTCACCTCTTTCATGCCGATGCAAGAGAGTAGGAAGCTTCATTGTTTGTAGTGGCTCGTCTCTGGGTATTCTCCAACATATGTTGGTCTCGCAGTAGTATAGGATGCCATACATTATTTCCAAACTCCAATATTGGGCGTACATAAGACTATAGTAATATAGTTTAGCCACCGTATCAGGATCTGGGTTAGTAAAAGTACGAGAGAGAAGATAAATTCTTGAGTTGGCTTTTTTCACTTGAGTAGTCAAATGTTCACTCCATGATAAATCCGAAGTAATTATCACACCAAGGTCATTATATCTGTCCGTATGTGACAAGGCAACATTGTTTATATAATATGTATGAATATAAGTTAAATCCACTATACAATTTCATGAAAATTTAAAAACTGCTCATTGTTAGAAACAGTGGAACATCGCAAATTAATGAAAGTAAAAGTGAAATAGCTGGGTTTTAGTTTTGAACGCCGAACACAGTGAGTTCAGATCCTGCATCGAGCTGCCTTGGTGCGTACTCGGTGCGATGATGCCCAGGCACACATTGTTGCGAAGCGAGGCCGAACTAGTCAAGGCAAGGACGAACGAAGAGCTAAGGCTGCCTCAGTCTGCTTCGACTTGATTCTGCTTCAAGGTACACATCGAAAGCTTCTCGGTGATGGATTGGTCTTTAGACGCTATTTTAGTCGATCATCGGGCTGTGCCTTGCTGGTCTTTTGAAAACCTTATAGTTAACCACGCAGAAAAAATTATCTTCTGATTGTGTTGAACATCATAGGCATCATCAGGCAGTAATAGTGGAACTTTTCATAGAATAACTGAGAAATCTAGCAGATGATTGATGTTATACTATTTCTTGCTGCATGGCTCTAATAACGAATGAGGTGTCTACTATATCAAAAAACTGAGATAGTACTTGGAATTTTTAACAACTCTTAGAAAAAGCGAAATCTCATAACTTTGTTCAAAAGCTTCGAGATGATTTCAACAAATTGCGTTTTATGCTGGATTCACACCACTGCAAATTACACCTGTGAGCATAGAGAGTTTCATAGGTTCGCGGTTTGGATCAGAAACGCCCTCTGGAAGACTGATATACTGGCTATAGAGATGTATAGGGTAAATTGGTGTGTATTAGCTACATACTTAGTGTAAAGCGAGAGTTATGCTCCTAGTGGAATAATGGTGGCAATAGATTCAAAACAACTGCCGTGATAAGTCGGCAACCTTCCTTCGATGTTCGAGTGAATTGAGTTGAGAGGTCAATGAGGGGTTGTCTATTAGGCTCACTGGTATTTACAAAATTGAGTCAAGTAGATACAAGGATTGCTTTGGTGCCGAAATCCAAGCATGAGAGCAGTATTCAAATACTGGACGAACCTATGCTTTATGAAGAAAAAATAGCTGCTTAGGCGTAAACAGATTTTCATCACGAACAAGGTAACTAAGCTACAGTGTACAGTGGACTTGTGAACATTGATGGAGTTATGTTCGTGCCAGGTTAAATTGGAATTAACCCCGAAACGTGAAAATTATTGGTTCACTTACTAGCTTGATTAGCAAATAGTAAATGAAGATCGATTTTTTCTTGAAAAACTGGTTTCTTGTGTCTTGGTGACAGTTAATGCAACCAGATTATCAGAAATCCTAGCCAGAATTGATCTGAAGATAGCTATTTATGGTTTCACTTTTCTCAACACGTTGATTGTCAGATTTAGATGCACTGACAGGCCTCCTGTTATTGTGGATGCTATTAGGGTACTGTCATCAGCGAAGTTCTCGATTTTGATTTGAGTCTAATTCAGTAGATCACTAATATGTATCAGAAAAAGCGTCTATGAAAAGGTAGACCCTTGAGGCACACCGTCCATTCAAGAAATTTTTTTTCAGTTATTTATAGCTAAGGGACTTTTTTGACTAATATTTTGAAGACGAATAATAAAATTTTTTATATTATGGCCAGTATAAATATAAAAATATTTTTGTTCTAGTGTTCTTCATTTGTTTTCTACCAAATCACGTGTTCATGCTTTGGTTCCATCTTAATCCCAACGCTGAAGAGGAATACAATGATTGGTGGCATTCAATCAGGATTATTGGATTTTGTTTAAGGTAAGGACGATTTTATTTACATCACCTAGGTCAATTTTTAGGGTGAACAATATTACAACCTAGATGTAGAAGGAAAGGGAAGGAGAAATCACGTGTTCCTTTACTCTCCCAATTATGTATGAGGAAGGCGTCTTGAGTTATCGAGGTGAACTCCTTCGTCCAAATCAGATGATAAACTTATATGTCTAAGTGCATTAAGGATAGATGAGACCGAATAGTTTATGGAAGAGAGGAAAGAGGTGAGTTTCAGAGGATGAACACTGACCCAGCATTCGCATTTGTAAGTTTGCGAGCAGTCACTACGGCATGATGAAACCTCTGAGAAAAACTTATGGCAGATCAGTCGACCTCAGGATTCGAACCAAGGACCACCCGAATGCTAACCAGCAAGCGTAACTTACTCAGTAGAGCTACGTGGAGAAGAAATTGAATATTTAACGTATTCAAATTGCCGAATGGAAAGATATGAAACAAGCACTAAGCTTCTATATAATTAAGTGTCTTTTCGATTAATACTCCTAGGAAATTTGAAATATAATTTCAAAAGATTCTGAACTTTGGAATACATTATGAAAATTTGAATACAAGCTAAGAACTATAAAGTTGCTTTTGAGTAATTATGTGATTTATACTTCGTCATTTATAATATATTACTATTAGAGCATAATATTTTAAGACCTATGTTTTAAATCTATATTGAGAAATCCATACAGATATCTTTCGAGTCTTCTCAAAATAAATTTCTCTACCTCAGTGGGCACAAATAAAACAACACTAATTTATGTGACACGTATCACACGTGGTCACCATTTATCACTTCATTGTAATCTGCAAGTTGACTCGATTATATAAGGCCATGGAGAGAAACAGGGTACTCATTTTTGTAGGATTATTCAGTAGTCCACAAGTTCAATTCCTTTTTCTTGTAAAGAAAGTTTATAATTCCCAGTTTTGTGCAAGCAAGAATGATATTGAACGACATGAGCAGCCAAGTTCTGTCACTAACGTAGTATTTATCCCCACTCTTATTTTTTTTCTAATGTAGAGGAGGTTAGCAAAGCCACGAGCAAACAAAAAATCCTCATAAATAATGGCGGTTGAGGAAAAGACTTGAAATCCTCGAAGGATACCTTGCCAACATCAACTCAATCTACGTACCAAATTCCAACGGATTCCGCAGAAGCTGCAAATGCATTAAACCATGAAATAAATAAGAAATCTCTAGAGGCAAACGATGGCATTTAAAAATATACATACATATCCACCAGGGGCACTTTTCTGGCAACAACTCAATCTATCTAAAAATTTTCAACCCTCTAACCCAATTTGGAGATGTTTTCGGAGTGCACGAATCCTGAATTTCGGATATCTTGCTCATAGTTAATTTCAAATTTCCTATACTGGCTTTATAGTTAACGAAATTTTGACTGAATTTAACAAAATTCTGATAGTTTTGTTCTGCTCTAGGAACAATCACAGATGCTAAATTGCTCATTTTTGGACTTCTAGAGACTGCTTGCAGATGCAGATGGTCTGCATACATCTGCAAGTAGTCAAGTCCCTTACCGAAAAATGCATCGAGTACAATAAACCCCTCTGCATAATTTTCGTCGACTACGAAAAGGCGTTCGACACAGTAGACCAGCATGAAATGCTGCAAGCTCTTGCTGAATGTCGCATCGATCATAGATACACCGAGGTCATCAAGCACGTGTACCAAAAAGCAAGTGCTTGTGTAAGACTGCAGGATGATTCCCAAGACTTCAATATCGCACGAGGTGTACGCCAGGGAGATGTCATATCGCCAAAATTATTCACAACCCTCCTGGAATATATGTTTAAACAGGCCAACTTTGGTGACATGGGCATAAACATAGATGGCGAAAAACTAAACCATCTGAGATTCGCCGACGATATCTTGATTATCGCAGATAGTATGGACGAAGCGAAGCAAATGCTACAGAGGCTCAGGGAAGCATCGAACTTTGTTGGACTCAAAATCAACACTAATAAAACATAATACATGACAAATCTTGTTATGAGTGAGGCAATCAAAATAGACGGAGTAAGCATAGAACAAGTAGGCTCTTATAATTACCTCGGTCACGAAATCTCTATTGGCAGAGACAACCAAACTCGTGAAATGTCGAGAAGAATAGGCCTAACATGGGCGGCCTTTAGAAAGCTGCGCAATGTCTTTAAATCAGACATTCCAATGTGTCTAAAAAGAAAAGTATTCGACCAGTGCGTGTTGCCGGTGATTACGTACGGGGCTGAAACACTTACCCTCACAAGAAACACTACGAATAAAATAACTATAGCGCAGAGGAGAATGGAGAGGTCGATGTTGGGTATATCGCTAAGAAATAGGATCCCAAATACAACTTTAAGGGAGAGGTCCGGAGTAAAGGACGTGGTTACCCGTTTAACAACCTTAAAATGGAACTGGGCCGGTCATGTGGCGTGACTTTCGGACAATCGCTGGACAAAAAGGATACTTGAATGGAGACCGCGTCAAGACGCATACAGAAGTAGAGGCCGTCCACCAACCAGATGGACACAAGACATCAAAAGGATAAAAACCAACTGGATAGAGGCACCACAGGATCGGCAAGGATGGAAGAACCTACGGGAGACCTATGTCCAGCAGTGGACTTAATTGATCGATTGATTATGATGATGAGAGACTGCTGCATCAAAAAATTCTCAAAAATCATATCCCAAGGTTCATAGATTAGATTTGAAAATCGCTTATTCTCCTCACTGTTGACTTTCGTTGCAACAGTCTATAATTTTCCTTCAACCCAAATCAAAACGCTTATTTGTTTGATCTACATATTTTTTGAGATACAGAAAACCTTTGTAGTGATTTAACGTTCTAACACTTCAGCTTGGCATGGCAGAAATGCCAGATCTATTCACATCGAAAACTAATCCCATAGAGATATTTTATTCATACCTACATCAAATAGAATAAACTGGAAAAAATCGACGGTATTTTAGCACGAAAGACATTTAAACGTATGAAAAGACTCTCTGCCTTCAAACTATATTCCCCAAAAGCCCACTCCAAGTGCTCGGTGGAGAGAAACAGTCGCAACTTTGAAAAATCATATACACTTCGAAATGCTTCATGCACATGGTCGAAATAGGATAGAGTAGACAACTTTATTACGATTTATAAGACCTTCTACTTTCATCCGTGAATATAAAGGCAAGAAAACGAATAAAAAGGAGATTGAACATGGTGTTCAAAGTTGATGTTCCTACGTTGGGTTTTATACTTATACATTTTGTTCCCCATGAAGTTTTAATACGCTCTTTCAGCTTGACATTACTGAAGAGCCTCGGTCTATTATTTTAGATTAGAGGAATTCCGCCACTATCATTAGGAACATACTTGCAGAACGGGATGATTTGTTATCACATTGGATAATTGGTGACATGCAACACAATGGGAAGAGAAGAAATTTTTTCTCATAATTGAATACTGATTGAACAGTGACTTGTGTAGTTTTTTATGTATATATATATAATAATTAAAATATTAATTGCCGAATAATTTGAATAAGTTTAATAAAGTTTAATGGGAACACAGCAAGGGCATCAAAGGTCGAATCTTTTTAGCTATACCAATATATTTCGACAGTACATTGCTGTCTTCTTCAGGGTCTAAAAACAAAATACAAAAACTATGTAACAAAGTACACTTTCAGATATCAAACCACTTACAGCTATTGATCAGTAAGTAAGCTAAGCATAAAAAACATTAAGAGTATAAACTATCTAACAAAACTTGGAAAAATATATGTCACGAGAATTAAGAGAACAAAAGTACAGGTTAAAAACTTATGTCAGAGTAACTGACATCTCTATGGTCTTACACAGCGCATGGACTAGTCATAGAACATAACATTCTCACTCACGACCACTTCTTTTTATTGTCACATTCGAGTATGTTACAATAGATATTACTAAGTTGTCTGATATCTCCTTGTTCCTTAATGGCATCCGTACTATATTTGCTGATATAATACATCTCCACAAACTTTCTATTCTTTCGTTTCTTTTCTTTATCTAGAATTTGGATGTTCTCAAAATCTACACTGTGTCCCAATCTCCGGATGTAATCTTGCATCACTCTTATGTTGTGTAACTCTTTTTTTGAGTTGTTGTTCTGTTTGTCCTATATATATATATATATATATATATATATATATATATATATATTTATTCGAATAGTTGTTGCCTGTGATCATAATTATAGTATATGCTATTCAGTTCAATATTAACATTCAAAATTGTTATCACCAGATGGTAAGGGAAACCAAAGAAACCCTCACCTACGCAATGTTTGAAAATAATAATAAAAGGGTACTATTTATCTAACAACAAAGAAATGAGTCATGGGAAAACATTAAAGAAGTGGAGTAGAATTATCGGTATAGACGCTTATATGGAAGCAGCCGTTGACACGTGTTTCGGACTCTTTGGTCCTCATCAGAACGGCGTAGCCAAGTATTGGATTGAAAATTTGAAGATGAAAAAAGTACAACAAACAAAATCCTTAGATACGGAAGATAATCACACAATTGTGGTTTATTGTCTGAACTCTCCGGTATGGGAGATTTGGTCAAACTTTGCCACGGAGGCGATTAAATAGTTCGTTTATATGAAAGTAGCCGTTTTCAATGAAATTTTTTATTTATTTAGAATTTCAAATCTTTTAAAAAGGGGTACTTACAGTTATAACAAAGTTTAAAACCCTCAGCTTAAGTTTAGGATCATTGCCATATTTTCAGCTTGCAATATTTAATTATTTATTCGAATAGTTGTTGCCTGTGATCTATTTTTAAACTCTTGATAATTATTAGCAATAACAGGCTGGTTGAATCTTGAAAAACTCGATTTTAATAAAAAATTTTGACGTTCCACTATGATATTCGTAATTGAAATTTCTTTGACATTTATTGATTTAAAAAATTGAAAAAAAATTGAAAAAAACAGGGCTGCTTAGTATATGCTATTCAGTTCAATATTAACATTCAAAATTGTTATCACCAGATGGTAAGGGAAACCAAAGAAACCCTCACCTACGCAATGTTTGAAAATAATAATAAAAGGGTACTAATATAATTATCAAGAGTTTATATATATATATATATATATAATATCACAGCTTGTGCAATTGATTTTATAGACTAAGCAAGATTGTTCATCAAATGGAACCTTATATTTTGGTTTTTTGAAAAGGAGTCGGTTTGATTTAGCTATGCCATACGCAATTTTTACCTTTCTATTGTCATTTACAATATTGTTAATCTTGTTAGTAAGTCCCTCTATATAAGGTAGTGTCAACCATGGTACAATTGTGCTATCTACTGTATTGGGATTGTAAAGTGTACTTTGTTACATAGTTTTTGTATTTTGTTTTTAGACCCTGAAGAAGACAGAAATGTACTGTCAAAATATAATGGTATTGCTAAAAAGATTCGACCTTTGATGCCCTTGCTAAGTTCCCATTAAACTTTATTAAACTTGGGGGCAAAGTAGCATATTTCAGAGGTCAGTTGTATGGATAAAAAAAATCTGATCTAGCTCTTTTAATTCTGGAGTTATATAGGAAAAATCGAAAATTTCGAAATTCTTTTTTTGCCTATATCTTTTTATTTAAAGAATTTTGTCACTTTGCCATTGCCACTTTTTGTGGCAATATCTGAATAAAAATTATATGCAAGGTGTCTTATAAATTGGGCCACCCTCAACTTTCAATTTTCAAATACGGACCTGTATTTTTTATTGCATTTTTTTTTTAATGCCAAGAGTCATGTTTTATATTGACGTAGTATTTTCATCTGAATTACAGAGTGTTCCGGAAATATTGAACTATTACCAGTAAAATTTCAAATTTTTTTAAAATTCCAGCTCTAATTAAAAAAATATTATAGAATAAGGTATAAAATGCCTAGGATTTGGAAGATAATCAACATTATTCGACGCAAAATGTCTTCTTCAAGAATTCATCCGCATTCAGTTCATGCGACCCATGATCAATGTACGAAAATGTGAAATTCTTCCCAGTACGTACATGTATGTGCATATAATCAATGCCCAAACAAAATAATCTTCCAATGGCAATCTTCATACTCTAGACACCAATTTGGAAATATTTCATTGTTACTCACTTTTCGAACTACCTAAATATGTTTCATATTGGAGTTTTTTTTTATATAAATCATAAAGTGTTTTGGGAATATTGAATTTTTTTATTCCATAACAACTCTAATTGAATAATATGATAATAAAACATTCCCGAGAGACATTCTATTTCTCATAATGTAGCATTGATAGAATAATTATTGATCCTCATGTCGATTCACCTCAGTAGGTATGAGGAAGATCTGTTGTATGTATTCTGCTGAGAACTCACAAACATAATGTATCACAAACATAACATTGTATTTGATCATATAGGTTTTCATATTTTGTAACTTATCGCACAAGAACATGTTAAGTTATTATCTAGAACAGAAATAAGTCTTACTACTTACTACTCATAAGTAAATAATCATAATCGAAATGAATGTTTGCATTGACGATCTTCTCGTTCCAGACATTTACGGAGTCGCTTTTTTGCTCTGAAAAATATCTCTTCGGCGTAGTGATGCGAAAACGCTCATGATTTCAATTCTTAAATCTTCTATATTTCCAATTTCGTTTTGATATATTTTATTTTTTAGTGTACCCCATAAAAAAAATCAAGCGGAAAGATGAATGCTCCTATTATTTCTGTAGAAAACGTTAATCATATCTCTTTTCTGCTCTATGGGGAAACCCATTTTCAGTAGTAACAGATTTTTCATTAAATACCAAAGATAATTTCCAAGAAACTGTCAAAATAATAACAAGTGAGGTGAACTAAATATTTATTTTCCAAATCATACTATGAGAATTCAAATAGTTTAATCATAGTTGTTGTATATAGCAACAGAATGCCATTGAATTTTCTGAAAAATGTAGGTAGTTCGGAAAGTGAGTATCAATGAAATATTTCCAAATTGGTGTCTGGAGTATGAAGATTGCCATTGGAAGATTATTTTGTTTGGGCATTGATTATATGCACATACATGTACGTACTGGGAAGAATTTCACATTTTCGTACATTGATCATGGGTCGCGTGAACTGAATGTGGATGAATTCTTGAAAAAGACATTTTCGTCGAATAATGTTGATTATCTTCCAAATCCTAGGCATTTTATACCTTATTCTATGAAATTTTTTTTTTTTAGAGCTGGGATTTTTTAAAAAATTTGAAATTTTACTGGTAAATAATTTAATATTTTCAGAACACTCTGTAATTCAGATGAAAATACTAGGTCAATATAAAACATGACTCTTGGCATTCAAAAAAATGGAATAAAAAATACAGGTCCGTATTTGAAAATTGAAAGTTGAGGGTGGCCCAATTTATACCACACCCTGTATATAATTTTTATTCAGATATTTAGATAGCCTACAAAAAGTAGCAACGGCAAAGTGACAATTGTTTTGAAAAAAATTCCTTAAATAAAATCATATAGGCAAAAAAAAATTTCGAAATTTTCGATTTTTCCTATATAACTCCGGAACTAAAAGAGCTAGATCAGATTTTTTTTATCCATACAACTGACCTCTGAAATATGCTACTTTGCCTTCATTCAACCATCCCTCTATCTCTTACCGTTATCGAAATCCCCATGCATATACTCGAATTTTAATAGCCCTGTATATATATATATATATATATATATATATATATATATATATATATATATATATATATATATATATATATATATATATATATATATATATATATATATATATATATATATATATATGTATATATCAATTTTTATGATGGAGCCCCACCTTAATTTTAACGTTGCTGTACGGGACCACCTAAATATCGTCTATCGAAACCATTGGATAGGCAGAGAAACTCCCATTGCCAGGCCTCCACGGTCTCCCGACCTAAGCGAACGGAGTTTTACCTGTGGGGTCATCTCAAAACTTTGTTGTATTCCTTTTTCGGTTGATACTAGTGAGGAACTTTTACAGAAAATTACATTTCATTTCATGATGAGAAACAATGCTGGGTTGTTGTGGTGACTACTGCAGTCTTCTCTTCGTCGTGCTCGTGAGTGTATCATAGTTCACGGAGCCCATGTTGAACCCTTTTATAATTTGATTTATTTCAATTGATTATTTCTTATTAGCGTATTTAGGTTCAATCGCTGCAAGCTTCAGCGAGTTCAGGATTGAAAATAATTAGTGTTTAATTTTCGAGTAGGTACATTATTATTTTTTTGTTTTTTAATAATTTCAAGAAAAACATGGCTTACATTTCTAAAAATAATTTTTGTTTCTGGAGCAAAACTGTATTTCTAAGAATCTTTGTGATTTCGTCTGATTAAATAACCTAAACTGAAACTTTTCTGTTCCTTGAATGACTTTCGTATCACACTTTTTTGCAGACAAAAAAAAGTAGAGATCATGATTCTTTTCAATATTAATAAAACATTAATCTCTTTATTATTTTTTTTCTCAAAAACGGTTCATTTTATCGACCATGAACAGAAGTATCTTTTCTTTAGCTCAATGTTCAAGGTATCCAAATTTATTTTTTTCTATCTCCTGATCATACAGGGCGTTAAATATGTAAGCATTGAAATGTACAACCTAATCTGCCCCTGGTAAACTAAGAAAGCTAATTATGTTTTAAAGGCAGTGTTTTAAGAGGTCCTTACTACTGTTTGTCATATCAAATTTTCATTAAATTATATTAAGTAGTTTAAAAGGACGAAAAGGAAAGTAAATCTTCTTTACCATTCATATCATGATTGAGTTCTATGATCGACTGGATTCACTTAACTCAATCTGTGGTATTCAGTATAAACAATTATAATAATGGAAAAAAGAAACACGATGCTTGATGTATCGACATAAATAAGAAAATTACCCTCTACTTTTAACATTTACTTTTAAGTTGAATTTAACGATTATAATATGCATTTTCAATTTGCCTGATACTTGCTAGGATGGCGACCCTTCCGTATATTTTCTCGAATACTGTCAATTCAAATAAATTCATTTTCCTCATATTTCCTTCATAAAAACAAGTCACGTTTTTGCTGTCCGATCAGTGAGTTTTTATTTCAATTTCGAGATGACGGTTTTGCTGAATAACGTATCGATCAAATTTTTATATTTTGAACCAATATTTCAATATCAGGAATGCAAATCTTGAAGATGAATTTCAATAATTCCACACACACCTTACACGAGAGTAAGGTAATCTATAAACTCGAGAATATATTTTGTATCGCTCATCGAATGACATTTATATACTCCCAAAATATCGTAATTTATATTTTAATTATATGGCAATGAGTCAAATATAATTGAACAAGAATTTTTATGTTAGCATTTTGTTACAAAAATTTCCCGAAATGATTACAAGTCAAGAGGTGGAGTAATGCGGCAAAAATATTTTGGTAGTATTAGAGTTAATACTTTGAAAGATATTGTCTAAAATTTCAGCCCTCAAATTAGTTATACCAATATTACACATCATAATTAGCAGATATTGCTTAACATATTTGAGAAATGAAATGCGAATTGAAAGGCAGTCTCATATGTACAGGCTGTCCCATTTTCGATGTCCTTACGGGGTAACTCCCTTATTTTTAAAGATAGAGATTTGCGGTTTTCGCGAACATTGGCTACTTTTTTGTGAATCTCACGATACCGTAAACAAAATTTTCATAGCTTGCTTCGTTTTTGAGATACACTCTGTATATTTTTCCATATTCAAAACATAAATGTTTTGCGCTTTTCAAAAATATATAATAATTATATTAAATTTAGATAATTTTATTTTTTTTTATGTCAAGTCAAGACAAATATCACTTCGATAGATCGTTCGACGCAGTAAACAAATATATCACTTCCATTTATATAGGTAAGAATGAAAAGTTTTCATTAAAAAATATTGTTTAATATACGTTATTAAGCAATTTGACGAAACAATAAATTTAACCTAATGGAACACTATTTATCAACTATATACGCTCTGGACCTAATTAGTAGGTGGCTATGAAAAAAAAGCAAGTGCAGAATATTTATAGTTCCTGTCAAATTGTACAAATTTTTCTTACAATGGCGAATGATAATTCAGTATATCAAAACTACGAAAAATTAGATATGGTTGGGATATATTACCAAGTTGGTTTAAATCCGAATCAAGCGATGGAACTCTATTTTGAAAGTTATTTACTATTACTCAGTTACTGGGTGCTAGTTAGATAATAAGATAGAAATTTTAAGTTTCCTTTTTCGGATCTTCTGAAAAGCCTAGGCCAGAAAGTTATAGAAAAGAAAATGCCGAAAATGAAATTAGTGTCCTCGCAAAGGTAGAAGAGAACAAAAATACTTGCAGAGAAATTGAAGATTCGGTTGGCATTCCAAGGGTTTCGAAGATATTAAAAAAATATATATATATATTATATATATATATATATATATATATATATATATATATATATATATATATATACCCTCTACATATCCCAAGCTATACATCATCTGCACCCAAGTGAAACTGAGAAGAGTATTGAGTTTTGTAGGTGATATATTGTCCGATTTTGTTTCGTTTTTGGAGGAAGATTAGTGTACCGTATTTTCGACGGTAACTTGAATCGTCAAAGATATTTGAAAATTTTGGATGATTTTCTTTCTGACCTACTTGACGAAATTCCGTTGGCTCAATATAGAAAATATTTATCCTAATGAAAGATTCTAAAACCAGTGTATTGATAAAAATTACCCCACTAACTGGCAACCAAGGTCCCCTGACTTATCTATATTAGATTTCTTTATATGGGGCTACATAAAAAATAAAATAAACCACACGCGGCACGAAAATCGAGATGCTCTGATGAATGCCACGAGAGAAATTTTCGAAGTAATTTGAACAATATTTACAAAACATTTTCAACAGAAAAATAATAGAACTTTGTTTTATAGCAGTGTTACATACAAGTTTCTATTTTTGTTATAATCATTAAATATATCTCTGTTTAGTAACTTATATTAAATAATATTTTTTTAATGACTACTTTTCATTCTTACTTATATAAATGAAAGTGATATATTTGTTTACTGCGCCGAACGATCTATCAAAGTGATATTTGTCTTGACTTGACATTAAAACAAAATTATCTAAATACAGGGCTAATACTTGAAATTTTATATAAGTATTATATATTTTTGAAAAGCGCAAAACATTTATGTTTTGAATATGGAAATATATACAGTGTGTTCCATTTAAAAAATAATAACATTGAGTTATATCTAAACAATGACAGCTCATTCCAAAAATCTGACTACGCCACTGGATTCTACGTAAAAAAGTGTATGAAAAACAGTTTGTACTTTTTCTATAAGATGAAAGACAGCTGTGATACAGGAGGGGGAACAAAATGCAATATTTTCAACTTCGCCCTGTATCTCAAAAACGAAGCAAGCTATGAAAAGTTTGTTTACGGTATCGTGAGATTAACAAAAAAGTATCTCTATCTTTAAAAATAAGCGAGTTACCCCGTAAGGACATCGAAAATGGGACAGCCTGTACAGGCTCAAAAAATAATATTCAATACCACTCATTGTGTTAACTAATAAACCCATATTTCAATTTGAATTTCGATATTTCGGTATATAATACAAAAATTACGTTTTATATTATAAAATTTCAACTATTATATATATTATAAAATTTCGAAATGTTCTGTTCTGGAACAAAAATAATCAATCGACTAATTTGTATTATTTTAAAACTTATTCGTAGGATCCTGCCTTAATCAAAGTCTTTTATTCTGTTTTCAGTTTTCTGAATTCATGCGTCAATCCAGTGGCTCTATACTGCGTCAGTGGCGTGTTCAGGGCCCATTTCGATCGTTACCTTTGTTGCTCGGATCCCAGATGGCCGAGAAACGCTCAAAGTGCCACAAATTGTGAGACGAGTTTCAATTCCACATTCCGCAGACATACCCAGGTATGCATACTATTATATCATAAACTCTTTATGGAAATACATATCAAATCGTACGCGTATGCTATGCAAAGTATCCCAAATTTAATTACACAGTCGACGTGTCTTTATTTAGGTTGAGTGAAGTCAGAGTTAACCAATATGAAGCATTTTCCTAGTATTTATGGAATACCACAATACTAAATTTCTTATATTTATATGTTACGAATAATTTTTCTCTTCCTTATAGTTATATTGTTAGTTGTAGGTTTATTTACCCCTTTCAAGTCATTAAATGTTCAATTTTTCATTTTAATAGTTATTCTATTTCAGTGTTTAAAAATATGTTTTCATTCTACGTAAGGTTTTGCATGAAGAGGAGAATTAAATTTATGTACTTATAAGGGTTCTCTATTACAGAGTTCTTGTATAACCCTTTTGGTATTATGGTATTGGATATAATTATTTTATACCCAATTTTTAGAGTTTTAAAAATTACAAAATCTGCTTTCGCTGATCGAATGAAACTGAAAACTAATATATTTTGGTGTTATCTTACATTACCATGTAGTTTTTTAAAAATAATATAAAAATTTATTTCGATAAAAACTTCTTCTAGAATTACCAGAAGCTTATGAACCTGATATTTGTTCATACCTACTTTATTCTCATTATTGTTTATAAGTTATTCTACCTGGCTCTGGCATAGGATGTAATTCAAAGTTTTTAACATTTTGCAGGAGTATAGTATTGCCAAATTATTTAACTATATTATTCATATTGAAGCATTCTGATGAAAAAAACAGTTTTATTAATGAAATCATAACAAGAGAAATCAGTTGGCAATTGACACTTATCTTGTAACTGTCCCAGGGAGCGCATTTAAACTAGTGTTGCCTCTCGACGAGACGAGACGAGAGAATGCTCTCTCTCGTCTCGTCTCGTTAGACGAGAGAAAATGTGATTCTCGTCTCGACGAGAGTCCGTTTCTCTCGCTCGAGAGAACCTCTCTCTCGTCTCGTCTCGTCTCGACCCTTTGAAAATATATATTAAATCCCTATGTATTTTATCAGGGCTTGCTCCCTCCAAACCTCTTTTATGGCTACGACACTGAAATGAACTTTTCTCCTGAGGAATGTATATAATTTTCTACCTTTCTAACATAAAAAAAATTTCTATACGATAAAATTTAGTTTTATTCCGATTTATCCTTGTACTTCACAACAATATTCAAAAAACCTGGCAAACTATAACATATAAAGCAAGTAAACATACATAATTATAATAACTAATTGGAGGTAATAAATAACTCATATTATCTAATGCCTGGACACAAGAGGGAGGAAAAATAAATTTTATAATAAAAACGAAAAATGTGTATTGAGGTAAAGGGAGACTTTTCTTCCCCAACGGAGGAGGGAGAAAAAGTGCCATTTTACTTCCTTGTATGCGGGTGAAGAATGTAACTTTTAACGTTAAACAGTTAAATGGTCAATATTGGATATTTGAAGTTAATAGTAAAAAAAATATAATTTTTGATAATTACAAGAATTTATTGTATTTTGGTATATTGTAACATAGTTACGAAAGTAAATGAAATTATTAAAAGTAAGTACCTAAATAATATAATAAAACAATGAAATGGGGGAAAAAAATACCTATTTGTGTATTAATTGTATCATTTAAGAATATATACTTGTATATAATTATTTCAGTGACGTCAGGACTAGTCCTTTTTCTAACCTAATGTAAACACCATGCTAGATAGTAAATGACGGAGAATGTGAGGTCACTATCAACGATCACTGAAAGAAGTATACTTTTTTATATATTATTTTTTATTAAAAAAATATTATGTATTAATTACATTTAAATGTATACCTTTTATTAGTCGATTTAATCAATGCATGATAAAAAAATTCAGCATAAATATAAATATTTAAAATTCCTGCATTTTTATAGGTGTGTAAATAAAGCCATTTTTCTTCAATTAACTCCGAAACGTTTTTTTTTTGAGAATTCTCCTTGTACATTAGAATCACGTAAAACTGAACATACATCATAAATAAGAAAAAGCGCCCCTTCCCTCCCCCCTTCCAACCACGCTAAAGTTGGAAAATTTAACAGGGAAAGCTGGTAAAATAGTAATAAATTTAGTAAAAAAAGAAACGAGGGAACTTTTCATTCTTATTTTTTTGGCCAGTTGGCATTTTAATAATATAGGATTTTCATAATATGAGATACAGTGGCGGCTCGTAAGGTTTTGGTTTAAGGAGGCTACAAGAGGTGTTAAAAAATTCACCATAGGCAAAAATTTTTAGGATTTCAAGGTCAACCGCCTTATGATTTAAAGAAAATCAAAGTAAAACAAGCACCCTGAGCTATTAATTTGTTTTCACTTTCGAGTGTCTACCTTGAGACCTACAACTCCTATTTACAATATTCACAAAAACTCCTTTCAGCCAATTAGTCAATTCATCTATTCATCAAATTTTTTCTTTCACAAAATAGGTACCTACCTACCTACTTAACAAATTTGTTAACAGCTGGTGACAGCAAACGAAAGGTTATTATATATTTTTGAAGATTAGCGGGATTCTGCGATCTTTAACGTTAGCAAAATGATCTATAATATCCTCATAAAATTTTTTGTCTTTCGCCAAAAGTTTTGCCAATTCCTTTTCAATAGACAACAAACTAATATTTTTCAAACGATCGTGGCTCATTGAATTTCGTAAATAAGTTTTAATTCTCTTTAGAGTGGAAAACGCTCTAGGGAAGCCGATGTCACCGGGATAGAAACAATTAGACATAAGAGTTTATAAACTTGCGGTAAATCTTGATTCAAATCATCATCAGGTATCTAATAGTCCTCACATGATTTTCATTTTGCCCCAAAATTTCATTGTCATTATAAACCAAAGTTCACTTTTTATGGCCACCTTATCAAAAAAAGTGTATTTTTGACATGAATTTTCCAAAAGGTTATCTGGGAAATTAGCCGAAAATCCAGTAAACAAATTTTTATTGAGTAAGTCGAAGAAATGCAGTTCTTTCAAATCAGAGAACCTTATTTCTATTTGACCCCTATAAGTATCCAAAATTTCATGAAATATTTGCTTATAGTGAAGCTCCATATCTGCGTAACTGAATTTCTTTCGTTTCGGGCTGAATTGAGTCGTATCATCAGAAGTTTGAAATACAGAAAATGTTTTTTTTAAATAAACTTCTGCACGAAATTCTGAATTTTTTTCCAAAAGAAACTTGAGCCGATTTCGTGAGTAGATTACATCTGCAAACTTGTGCTGTAAGAATTGAAAAACTATTTCTGTTTGTTCAAAAATTAATTTAAAGATGTTTAAAAAATATATAAATTCCTTATCTTGTAAGTGAGATATTAATCCGCGTGCGGTATTTGAAGTTATTTTATCGGTGAAAAATTCCTCACTTTCAACTATAGAATTAAATCCTCAAATCCTAAGCGGCCCCCAACAGAGACATTTTCCCTAGTAAAAAGTAAACACTGCCAACAAAATAATTTATTTTTTACCTGTGATCCGGTTAGGCAAGGATGTCTCTCATAATTCCTTTTATTAAAACCGCGGTTTTGTTGTCTGTTACGCTGCACCAAATTGTTCAATTCAGGGGTAGGTCGCAATGTTTTTATCAAAACTTTATCCTCATAACTTTGTGCACTAAAGTTATGGGATAAAAAATATTCAACTAAGTCACCATTGAAATTTTTGAAATTAACTTCAGTAACGAAACTCATTTTAAAACAATACGCGAGCAATATAAGTAAACACGCTGCCATAAGTAACTACGATCACACTCCGATTCAATAAATGCTTTTCAACGAATTCACTCGATGTCACGCGAAATTCTATAGTTGTGATTGGTCGACATTGTATGAAACTGGGTCTCTATCGGTGTTGCTCTTTACATGTGTTTTGCTTTTCTATTGCAATGAAGTATTCATTCGGAGTATTTGCACCGTTGTTTGCTTTTCTGTGGCAGGCATAATGAACGTTGAGAATATACCTTTCTAAGCCTCCGCAGCGTTGCCACAAATCTTGAAATGAATGAAATGCAGTAAATGTAAATACCTTCTATCTTAATTAAATTAATAAATTATATTATATAATGTAGGTTGAAAGGAAGGTAGGTGCATAAAATAATATGATTTTGATTAATATGAATATGCTGAATGCTGACTATTCAATATAATATATTAGTGATACACGGAATATTATTGAGGAGGAGGCTTAGCCTCCTTAGCCTCCTTTGACTAGCCGCCCCTGATGAGATAGCATTTCCATAATGCAAGTCGGGAATTAGTATCTCCTCCTCCCCTAAAAAATATTTTCGCGATGACCCTGACTGCTAGACATACTTTTATGAAATAAGATTTAAAATTCTGACATAAAAAGGTACCAATATACATTTGTGTATTCGTCATATAAAAATTTAGATAATATTAGTAGTTCCACATAATTTTGTCTTATAAACATGATGGAACGAACCATTGTATTTATGTTAATTCCTAGAAAAACCCAATCGGGGTAAACTTAACCATAAACTCATAAATCAGGATTGTCACCAATTGTCCGAGATCTAGATAAGCAATACAATAATTGTTAAAGAAAAAAGTCTGGAATTAGGTTATTATCGTTTTTCTTCAAAACTTTTAGTTATGATTTGTGTCTTATAGCGTGCGGTTGGTTATTTGTAAGAATTTAAACATGAAAAGAACAGGTCAAACTTTTTTCAAATTTGGAGAACATTCAAGTGATCAAAGTGATAGTGATATTGAAATGGACGAGAGTGACAAAGATAAAAACTATACGCCTGTGCAAGAAGTCGAAAGTGACATCAACATGTACGAAAATGATCAATCGAGTGATCAACCCTCAACCTCAAAATATAAATCAATTTCTGGTATTTCTGGACCTCGGAGTATATAAAGTTCGATCGGAGTTATTAAACTGTGCCAAACCAAACACACTAGAGTGTTTTTGGAGCTCCAATAATAACAGAAAAGCGAAAACAGTGCGCGCTCCGAGTGCTCCGAGCGTCAACCAGAACTCACCCTTAAACTATTCGGGTCGTCAGAGATGCAAATGTGTAATTTTTAAAGCTGAGGTAAATATCTCAAAAACTATTTAACCAAAACACGTTATGTAGACTTTTATGTCTTGAAATTTACGTAAAATCCAAATGCATAATAATATAAGGTATGTTTTTTTTATTTACTATTTTTGTGTTTTACCAGTCAGCAGAAAAAAGCTATAAGCTTTACAGCCGTATTCACCATCTGCCGCTAACTTTTTAATAGGCTCTGTTGAGTGCGTACAGGCGACTACGCACCTAGCTGTCTACTTGACAAGTATGCTGACACAAGCTTTTTGTACAATTATACATGAATGTGTGTATGGTCAAATACAGCAGAAGTCTTTGCGAGTTTTACCATACACACCTTCATTCACAATATTGTACAAAAAGCTTGAAAAAGCATACTTATCAAGTAGACAGCTATATGTGTAGTCGCCTTTACGCATTTAGCGGCCTGATAAAAAGTTAGCAGCTGATGGTGAATACGGCTGTTAGTTTGCCAATCGAAGATAGCAATAGTGCAAACTTAGTCACATCCTGTATATATTATTACTATATACTACTAATATATATACCCGCTATTAATTTAAAATGGATAACGTAAAAACTAAGTACAAATTACACTGCTTATTTTCAAAGGATATTACGAGAGATATACCTATCTAAATATTTATCACGATTTTTGCATACTTTGATAAAAACTATAGGAAATATGACATAAATAACGGCTTAACTGTTTTATTTGTAAAATTGTAAAAAACTTTTGCTCGAGAGATCGAGAGAAACGAGAAATTCTCGACGAGAGAGCGACTTTCTCTCGTCTCGTCTCGAATTTTTTTTTGAGAGAAAATGTCTCTCTCGTCTCGTCGAGACGAGACGAGACGAGAGACGAGATTCTCTCGTCTCGGCGGCATCACTAATTTAAACACTTGAAAGATATATAATACAATTTGGCAAATCAATCGCACTCAAGAAAGATTGTTTGGGTTTCATCATTTCGTCAGTGTAGTTCACTCTTGAAGTGAATCGTCGAATATGTTTTCTTTCCTACAACAACTCTCGTTCATCTCCCTTCCGTTTGTAGTCTTTGCAAGATAATCTATCTTCTTTATTTACTTTAGTTTCAATAAACTTCAGTTTTTTCCATTATTAGTTATTTTAATAAAATATATTAAATCTGAACTTCAACGGCCAATTTTGTAGATGGTATAACTGATTTTTTCTGCTCCTAGAAGGGCGAATGGAAAATGAATATTAGAATTTCTTGTCTGTTAAAATCAAGTACCATAAATTCATGAATAACATTCATAATAAAAATATACTAATGTAAGTGAATGAGAATTTGTGCAAATGGAAACAAAAGTTTCATTTCGGCAACACAATTTACTCTTTTTTCCTAATCAGTGTACCTTCACTTTTACGCCTGTTTCGAATAGTCATGGGACTTGTATAATAGTACATTATATATCTACTAATGATACTCGTAAAACTTATAGACGTACGAAAGTCTCAATAATTAATTAAAAGAATTCCGTTCTGAAAAATTAGAAGAATATTTTGAATCTCAATAAATAAATATGTAACATAACTTTATACCATAAAATGTACGAAATATTTTTATGAAAATAGTAAAACAATTGAATCGGTGATTGTTGAAAGGATACTTAGTCCAAAAATGAACGTTTTGAGTAAATTGAAAAAATATGTTTAATAGTTATTTACACTACAAGGGAGGCAAGTGATACTTACCAGTCGAGGACGTAGTTTGCGCCCGAGCGTTAGCGAGGGCTGGCAAAATATTTCGAGACTGGTCAAGAATACTGCCTCCCGAGTTTTGTATTATATTTCTTCTACTCCACTTCTCTCGAATTAAAAAAAAAATATTTTTTTTATTCTATAATTTGAGCAATTCAATTGAAATAACCTGTATGTATGACAGATCTACAAAAGCCTAGTGTCCCTTGACACAACTGGTTATGAAATGGTTGTTATGAGATTCCCAATCAAACAAAAGTTCTATCAGTGTCAATTTAAAAATTGTCATAATGGATGTAGATGCAGTTGCTGATGCAACTTGTGCTGCTTTATTACCTCAGAAATCAAAGGAACGCTACGAACGGTGCTACAAGGATTTCAAGGCTTGGTGCTGTATGGTGAGCAACGAAAAAGTTACCGAAAACTCTATTATTATTTATGTAAAATCACTCTTTTTGTATATTCTTGGAACCACTAAAGCTTAATTGAAAAAAAAATTATTATTTCCCAGAGGGAGGTAAGTATTTACTTACCTCCCTAGGGAGGTAAAATGTACTTACCTCTCCCAAATCAGTTTGATAATAGAGTATTTACCGAATAAGGAATGGAAAAAAGTTATTTATTTCATTTCATTGATACATGCAGTCAGCGTAATAAAAGTAAATGGGTGAGGAATCATTTATCTACAGAGAAGTTATTATTATTTCCAATTTTTGTATTTTTTATTATTTATTTAAAGCAAGGACTTAGTTCCATTCAACAATCAGTAAAACAAAATTAAGTAGTTATGATTAAACTAATATACTTTATTGGAGAAATAACACATAGAAATGAACAATAATTCTCACAAACATACCAAATGATAAACAAGTACCTACTTATGAAGCAAAAACACGACTAATTATTCATCTTCGACCTCCTGTTCAGAGTTGAATGGAACTAAGTCCGCGACTTAGTACCTTTCAACTCGTATTATTAGTGCTCCCTAGAATGGGACTTGATTCCTTTCAACACCAAACGGTCGGGATATAATTTGGTATAGAAACCCATATCAAATACAATTTCAATGAAAAATGGACTTAGTACCCTTTCAACAATCACCGATTCAATTGTTAATATTAACAATTTAAACATCTATTAAATAAAATAGCGCATAATGCACGTTCCGGTGAAACTTCACCTTCTTCAGATGCTAATGGCAAACTAAATATGTTTCTCCGTTATATCGGTTACAAGAAATAAATAGATGACAAATTGTGTAGAAAGAGTAAAAAGAAGGATGGTTACAAATAATCAGTAGATTAGGAAAACCCCATTCCAAACTACTAGTCAGGTAGTTCAGTAATTTTGAAAAGATTCAGAAGGGGGCTTGTAGTATGATCAATTTGGCTATTTAATGGTAGACCTGAATGTTTGTATTTATTTATCTGTAATGATTCTAGATAATTAAGTTTAATTCCCTTACTTTCAGCTTTCAATATTTTGAAGTCAATAATGAATTAAACATTGTTTTATTAATATATTTATTAACCCAATACCAGCCAGAACTCAAAGGGGATTAAAAAATTTAATTTTTTTGTATAGACTGGTTGTTGAGTGTTCAGCAAAGACTGAACACTGAAATTTTGTAACAAAATAAATTTCAATTCGCAGAAAAATAGCGTCCCATTTTTGGGACGATGGCTAAAAGGGGATAAAATAATATATTTAGAAAAAACAAGACAAAAGGGACTTTCAGCTGCTTTAATAACAAAATGTGTTCAATAGACTCACATAAATTATATACAGAACAAATTTCAATAAAAACTTTTTGGTAAAAAAAATTATTTTTTATGGGATGGTAGAAAGCAGATATCTTGTAGTCGTACATTGCACTCTCCACAAATTCTGGTGGTTTTTTTTTCACAAAATGCTTATCTCCTTTTTTCTTTATAGAAACAACTAAATGACCCATTTGGTCATATCTTATGTCCACACTTGCTCTTCCTCCCATCAATTTGGACTTTTGAGGGCGTGGTCTCTTTTCCTACGTACTTCTAGCAGAGTAGCAATTTCTTGGTGATTTACAATCTGGTAAAGTCTCCAAGTATTTGTCACCGATATATCTAACACTTGGGTAAATAAAGGCCACCACCATTTCCCTGAACGAATTCTTGTTCGGTAAAGAGACACTTGCTTGTCTAACATATCTACTCCGCCCATATGCGAATTGTATTCTTGTATCAATTTTACGATGGAGTATTGTCACTATTGCAATGGAATTCTCACCGTTTGTGCTGTTTTATTTAGTCCACTTCACTATTTTTTCTGATAATGGTTCGTCGTCACTCTCAAACTCGGATTCGTCAGCAGGGTTAGAAGTAAACAATTCCATAATACCTGCAACATCCAGTATTTCTTCTCCTTCTAGGTCATTCTCTTCAAAATTTTCTGTGTCGGTTAGAATATCCGGGTCTGGAGGAATTATTGCTACAATAATATTTTCAATATCAATATCTTTCCAAAATTTCGGATCTTCATGATGTCAATGTCACGGACAGTTAGAAATTCTCTGCTACTCATAATTATTACTTCCAGCCAATGTCCCAAAATTGGGACAACAAAATTAGCAACAAATTGGCAACAGATAATGATATGAGTCATTTCAATTCCGTTCCGTATCGAAAAAAAGACTATTGAAGAATAAAACTGCAATGGTATAATTATAATTTTCTCGACAGAAACATATTGAAATCACTATAACGTATGACAACCCCAACGCGCCAGGCAAGTGCCGACTTGTTGAATCAGTCTAATTTCTATTATTGTTCCTGTGAGACGTCTGACTATAAATATATAAATTACATACTCTGACCTAAATGACATTATCAAATACTCTAGTTTTCTGTGATAGCTTTTAAGGAATCTGGCAAAAATGGCGCGTCCCAAAAATGGGACGTTGGCTGGTGTTGGGTTAATTTATTATGTATCGGCCCATCAATCGAAAATATTCTCATGAAACTTCCTCGTTTCTGATAACGTTATCGAAGTGTTACATCTTGAATAGCTCAATAAAACCTGAGGAAGCAGGCGAATATTGAAAGCTGGTTATAAAAAAAAATTTTATGCGAAACGTATACTTGCTTCATATTTGTAAAAAGTTCAGAAAATATGATTTTTTTAAAAAAAGTTTCACTTTTCTACATCAATAAATATATCGGCTTTTGTTGAACCTCTAATGGTGAAGATAATTGTGGCCGTACAACCACTTGTTACTTTCTAGAATATCATAGTTACTCGAGAGATATATATTGTGTTTATATTATTGTGAGTACGAACGATGCAGGTCCTTGGATATTGTTGAAATTCATAAATCAATAATAAACTGTTTATTGAAAACTCTCAATATTTTCTGTGGCATCGAAAATAGAAGTTATCTCAGAAGAAAATATCTGCTGAATTAATTTGAAAATTTTTAAATGTTTCATTTCATACCAAAAATTTTCTCTTTCATTCTTTTTAGAACAAGTAATATTTTATAATTTCTCTATTATTGAAAACTTATTTTATGAAGAACTCATTGTAGAGATGACATAGTTGCAGGGCTACACTATTATTTGTCTCGTTGCACAAGGCTATTAGTCCAGTCAATGACGGTAAGAAAAGTATAAACTGTGTATTTATTCCATACAGCACCGAATTGTATGAAAATTTGGATTTAGGTTCTACTTACCATCTATTTCAAAGTCTATCCTGTGCCGGAAGTTGCTTTTTCTCTGCGGTTGGATGACACCCCTTCTAAGAATTTTTCATTAAAAATAAGTACGGAAATGGATGAACTGACTAATTCTTAGCAACTTTTGTTTTATGAAGTTTTTTCTGAAATTCAATACTTTTCGAATTTCTGGCAAAAAAACCACGTTTTCAGATTATTTTTTGCGATTAACTGGAAAAATATATATTCAATCGAAAAACCTGTAGAGAGAAAATAATAGCTTATAAACAAACAAAGAAAATCGTGTATTTATGATGTATTTTGACTCAATACAAACGGAGTTATTGCTTGTTGAAAGTTGATTGATATTTACCACTATGTGTGTTCTTCAATATACTAATATACATTCTAATTTCTACAAAAATGTGCTTTCGGTTTTTTCCCCATAACTGGTTTAGTTTTTAAGCAATCAAGTCCTTCGAAAAGCATTTTGTACGTTTTTTTAAGACCTATAAGTTCCTCAAAATAAATTTTTTTCAGATCTTATTTTTAAAGAGTTTCATGCTAAAAGGGCTCAAAAAAGATACTTTGCGCGAACACACGCAAGTTTTAAATGGCCATATATTACTCAATTTTCATCCTGTAAAAAAAAATAAAACGCCAAAATTTTCAAATAAAAAAAACATACAATTTCGTACACCACAAAATTTTGCGTATCATTAATAGTTTTTGAGTTATTTTGAAGAAATATGCTTTTTGGTTATTGTACGTAGAAACTTTCCATTTTGGCGATTGAAAATACCAGTCAACTTTCAACAAACAATAATTTCTTTTGTATTTTGTCTGCATACATCATAAATACACGATTTCCTTTTTTTTATAAGTTATAAATTTGCTTTCTACATTTTTTTCGATTGAATGCATATTTTTTCAGTTATCATCTGAAAACGTGTTTTTTTTTGCTGAAAACCGACAATTTCACCCGCGAATATGTGGAAAAGTATTGACTTTCAGAAAAAACTTCATGGAACAAAAGTTGCTTAGAATTAGTCAATATATCGATTTCTGTACTTATATTTAATGAAAAATTTTTCACCCCCAAGAAGGGGTGGCATCCATGCCCAGGGAATAAGCAACTCCCGCCACAGAGTAGACTTTGAAACAGATAGTAAGTAGAACCTAAATCGGTGCTGTATGGGTTATATACACGGGAAAATGGTAATTCACTGGACTATATCTCCGTCCGTGGATCCAATTTCGACTGAAAACTAAAGCATTGTATTTGTCCAGATTTGAGTCATTTTTGCCTTTCGTCTCACTCCTCAAAACAAAAAATTAATCATTTTGAAATGTTTTCTAATATACACCAGCCACGTTGATATATTTGTCAATTCTATCATCTTCGTGCCCTTGCATTAAATTTCAAATCCCTTGAGATCCCTCACCTTGTTGTTATGTAACCCTTCTACGTTATTGACTATTGATGAGGTAATGAATTATAGCATATAATACTCTGTTTGATGGTTTGATGGACCGTTACTAAGAGATTATTGTTAATGGCTGATTTTCCTTCAAAAATAACAATGACGACGCTAGGCGAGTCTTCCATTAGCCCGCATTAAATCCTGAAGTACTCTCCATTCGATCTTCCAGATAATATCTGCTTCTTATTGGATTTCTGGAATATCCGTCAATATACCATATAATTATTCAGATTAAGAATTGATGTATTATGGTGAAAACCTTGGAACTCATACCAACCACTGTTCTGCAATATTTCCTGTGAAATTAGTAAATCCTACAGAACAATACTTGAAAGGTGTACCTAAAGGTTATATTTTTCATCAGAAAATGACATATTTCTCAATATGTATGGACGTGTCATCCGAGTAATACAATGCTTCATGTCTCTTCTAAAATTAACACAAAGAATCAATTGATGAAGAAGTCTTAGGGTACGAACAAAACAAATAAGTCGCGGCGGAGTTGGCGGTCGCAGTGGGTGCTACTAGTTTAGTCGCGGTCGATGTCGACCGCACATAGCAAGGAGGTTACAGCGCCGCTCAGTCGCTAGATCTAGCGAAATTTCGTTTTCTACAGCGGCTTGAATTATGTGTATAGCGACCAAAACAAAAACAAAAAATTACCAAAACAAAAACAAAAAATCTATCGACTTCTAGAGTTTGAATAAATAAGTACTTTAACTATCTTCATGGAATATGGCAAGATCTCAGCCCAGAAATCTATCTTCTCTATAATCGAAACTGCGTTCCAAAACCGGATATCATTCTGGGAAGTCTGTCTTTTTCCCACTTTGAATTTAGTGCCATGAACATAACAAAATCGAAGCTTCGAAATCGAATGAGTCTGAAGTCATTAAACTCTTTTTTGATGATTAAATACTCTTTAAGAAAAACCAACACTGCCTTGAACGCACCAATCACAGCGAAGCATCCTTGTAGACCGCGCGGTAAGCATCCATGTAAAACAAACTGATTTGAATTTCAAAAGAATCGATGTAAATCTTCTGGATGGCATCGCGCTAAACCTTCCATTCAACACAATGTGTTTGTTTTACATAGATGTCGACATCGACCGCGACCACGACCTCCACCTCCACTTACTTGTTATATTACATAATACTAAAAATTGTTAACTTCTGCTCAAATGGACATATACACGCTCCGACACGACAACCCTAACTTAGGGACAACCGCTGTCGGATCCGTCAGTTGGAGCGTGTATAGAGCTGTTGTATCATGTCGGACTCGATGGTCAGATGATCGTGTCGGATGAACCATCATACCATCAATTCCCCCACAAGTTTTTCAGTTGGGTTGTCATTTGTAGCGTTGTTGCCCTGATTTGCAATACGACTCACAAGTCTACTGTCAGCTGTCGAATTGCTCAGTGCACTTTTTTGTTTTTTTCATTACAGCAATGTTAAATACAAATAGAAAAAGAACAAGTTGAAACTTCTCATAAGTTGGAAAGAATGCAGCTGTTTTACATAGAAAATGAAAATCATGCCAACAGGGACCGATAAAATGAATGATTTTGATATTTGAGATACATGTAAATTCTCGTATTCGCGTAGTGCTGTTTGCGAGTTATTACTCGTTGAACACTACAGCCTAACTTAAATTAATAAGCAAGGCACACTAATTTTCACTGAATTAATACAGCGATGATAAAGTTTTGTATATCGTTTATTTTGCGTTTCTTACAACTGTGTTCTGGTCGAACGGTGAATAGTGACTGACTACATTATTGAATTTTACAAACTAAGAACTATATGAATTTATGGTCTGCCGGTCGAGGCCAAGTAGGTACCTAGTTGAGATACTGCCTGTCGACAAACTTACAATTCTTTTAGAGGGTGCAATATCTGCTATCTCTCACTGTTGGAATTTATATTGAAAACTATATTGCACATGGTAAAATGAATATCTCAAGGATGAAATACCAGGAAACATAAATATAACTGATATAAGAAACATATGGTTTCTACGAGTTCTTAAATGGCAACTGAACATACCGCGCGCCTGAACGTACTACGTTCAAATGTTGATTTCTAATATGAATTTGATGAGCTACCAGCTATTCATACATGTACATCTGAACGACTTGCTATCCCTCTAAATCTATTCTAAACTAATTGATAGCTGAAAACAATATTTACAATATACAATAATCACAATATACACTCGAATTTATTGTTCAATTGGCAAAGGTGCTACGCGTGCGATGCTTCTTTTGTATGTCTCAGACTGTGTCTTTACGGTCACAACAAGCACTTTACCGTCGTCTCCCGGAAAAACTTCCGAAATTCGGCCAAGAGGCCAATGCAGGGGTGGTGTGTTGTCCTCCTTCAAGAGAACCATAGTGCCTAATTTTATGCTCTCAGCAGGTTTCTGTTGCCACTTTGTTCTAGTATTAAGTTGGTTCAAGTATTCTTTGTACCATCTCTGCCAAAAGTGTTGCTTAATGAACTGTATATGTTGCCACGTTGGCAACCTATGACAAAAAATGACTTGAATTTATCTACTTGCGGCATCTTTTAACCCGCAAAACCTGCAAAAGCGCAACCGTGGTTACGATATGCTAACGGGGAAACATTGGTATCAAGTATTTTTGCATATAAAATTCACTTATTCTAGCAGTTATTTCATACGTGCTTTGCTGCTAATTTATCGCCCAAAATCGCAATCATGATTTTTTTCGCAACCGCACGAAAAAATAGTGCACCCAACATGTTGCCTACTCGTCCAAAAAACAATTATAGTTATTTTCGGGACTTTTTACTTGAATTACTATTACAATCAAAAACACGATACTCTTACAAATATCTTTATTTTTATATAAACTGTTCACAAGACATCATTACATCATCATCATCTTTGTCTGTGGTTGAAGTTGTGGATTGGTTCTGCTACTGATACATATCAGAATTAAATTTTGCATACATAGCTTTGCTAGGCTTAAATTATTTCAAGCAAATCTCATATATTGCAAAGTGAGATCTAATAGACACAACCGAATTTAACATTTTTAGTACCTATCATTTTGTTTCGAATTTTACATTTAACAATATTCATCAATGAAAATATCCTCTCCACGAATGCATTGGCTTAAAAGAATAAATTCAAATAGAGCTAAATCTTTAAAAATTAATTGGTAGGCTGCATTTTTTAAATCTATTACCTTCCTCCAAAAAATAATAGGGTTATCAGGGACTGATTCACCAAACATCTCTTTCCAATCGACATTCAACAAGTTTCTATATTGTATCTCTATGTCAGATATTCTATAGGGAGTTACAAAAGTAAGTGACAGCTCAGAAAATGTTGGTCTTTGGATCGGATTTGAAATAGCAGGACTGAAACTTCTTATCTGCCGAAACACATTTAAATGCGAGGACATGCGTTTGATTAATTCAAATGAAAGTACTTCAATAAAATCCACATATTTTCCTTCAATTTCTTCAACCTCTTCAGATAAAATATTATCAGCCGTTAATTCATTTTCAAACTCAGAATATTATATTTTACGTAGTGGAAATAGAAACACAACTAAAAACGATTAAGCGCAAACAAGTAACGAAGCAAGAGAGAGAATATTAACTTGGTTGTCTATTTAAAAGCTATTTGTTTCATTTATTGAGAGTATTTATGAGATATTTTTTATTTATTATTTCTTTCAGAATAAATTTTTTTATTTTTCCAAAATGTTTTTTAATGAATATTCGTTTTCCAGCATACTTTTCTAGGTATAAAGATAGAAAAAGCCGTATATGCCTGTCTTTCTTTCACGAATATTAATTTTAGTACTTTGTAAAAAACAAGCCGCCTCAAGAATTTGTTTAGCCCCCTCTAGAAAGCAGTGCTGGCTACGGCCCTGTTGACCTGAATCATCACCCAAATTGCAGATAGATATAGAAGTGTAATTTTCAGGCTTCCCGATTCAAATCAATAAACATACCTTAGATTGAATGTGAATAACGCTTTCTTCCGCTCTACCATCAAATCACAGGTAAAACACATTTACCTGAACGTATTCGATTACATCCCCTTATATAGGGACATTTGTGTTAAACGCAGCGAGTTTAGATATCGTACAGTGAACATGAGAAGTCGTCGGAATTTTGAAGCTATGCGCTTAACTATCGCAGACATCTCTTGTTCTCAATCTAATTGAAATGCTTTCTCGAAATATCCGTTACAAACATATGGGAACTTAAATTTGTGGCTTGCTGTCACCTCTCATATGACCAGTTGTCCATATTTGTGAAATATTCAATCAAACTGACGATAAATTTTCTTTGAAAAAAGATCAGAGATACCTCCTTGATGCTCAAAGCTTGAAATTTCCTCATCATTACCCCCGCTGATAAAAAAACATCTTAAAAACAACATTAAGGGCAGGCCACGAGTCATAAATAAGTTGAATGGAACTGACATTGCCTCCTGAATCTGAGTGAAGCAGTCAATTATTGTTCAGATAAAGGAAAACAGAAAGGAACAAATATATATAGGTAGCCGCCCTAAAAAAAAATTACACAAATGTAGTGAAAATAATTAAGTACCTACGTAAATCGTCAAAGGCATGGCATTGACAGGAAAAAAAAGAATATACTTATACTCTTAATAAGATAAATGACCTATAAACCTTAGTTTCTTGATGTAATATATCGAAAATTTATCGCGAATTAATGGATGAAAAAATGGAATAGAATTAGAGCAGAATAAGTAAATCGTTTCATACTGCTGTTTTGAGATTTTCACATTTATCAAAAGTAAGTATCTACACGAAGCATAACATCGGAAATTTCAGCTTCTGCCGGTGTGAATTTCAAACTGTACATATGTATTTCTTGTTCACTTGTCGAACTTCGGCAATCCATTTTGCCGAGATAAATGAAAAAGGTAGTTATTGAATTTAATGAAAATATTCAGTAGGGGTGAACATCCGTTTTTAAGTCAATTTAGTGATATCTTATGACTTGCAATCATGTTTTTACTCATTTCAATAACCATAAATTGAGTTCTTTTTATAGTAAACTAGCGGTACCCGTCGCGGCTTCGCCCGCGTATCCATATATGTATACGTATGAATTTATTAAGATATAGTTCATATTCGTATTTGGGAAAATTCATATTTTAATAATTTTTTTTTAAACACGTACTCATGGCGCTTTATGGTTTTCGAGCATGGTGAAGACAATTAAAAAAAGGATAAAATTTATCAAATCATTTGTTTATTTGTATAAAAATCCAATTTGTTAACATGTATTAAATTAAAATTTTCAATATAAATAATAGCCAATAAAAAAAACAGACTCACTCCTTTTTCACCCCTAAATGATGGGATTTCAAAAAACTGAGAAACTACTGTTTAAAGTTAATTTTACTTAATATTTTCGTGAAAGAGCGGGATCACTAAGTCCATTATTTTGCGAGATTCAGCCAAAAATAGCCAATATACGAAAAACACATTTCACCCTCTTTCAACCTCTAAATGATACAACATCAAAAAATGCAGAAAGTGGTTTTTTAATAAAATTATAAGGAACATTGTAGTGGAAGAACAGAATCGCTAAGTCGATTATTTTGCCGGAAATAGCCAATATAAAAAAAACAGACTTACCCCTTTTGCACCCCTAAATGATGGAATTTCAGAAAACTGAGAAACTACTTTCTAGAGTTCATTTTACTTAACATTTTAGTGGAAGAACGGGATCGCTAAGTCCATTATTTTGCGAGAAACATCAAAAAACACATTTTACCCTTTTTAAACCCCTTAACGTCGGAATTTTAAAATACCCCGTCTTAGTGGGAATCTACATGATCAGACTTAACTTCCCACCAAATTTCAGAAATTTAAAAAATATGGTTTTTGCTGTAGACTGGATTCAATTTTTCGGCTTGTACTATATAATATAGATCTTTATCTTCGATAAAACTTGGTCTGCACTAGGTAATTATTTTCTTTTTATCTTCAGCCTTTTATTGATATGTTCATTATTATCGAATTTTGATTTATTAACCCCTGATTAATATAATTTATTTATTTATGATTTTTTTTAAATCTTCATTGAAATCTTGATGGATGAAAATTCATTTTTACTTGTTTCAATGAGTACTGTTGATGAATATTATTATGTTTTTATTTTTTGTGGTTTCTTATCAAATTATATATTGTGTTTGGATGATAATTATTACTCACTAATATTTGCGTAGTTCTATTGAGTTTTTGTTCTAGTTGCAGAAATTAAGAGCAATTTATGAATTAAAATTGGAATAACTTGATGATATTAACTGAATAGGTGAAATTAAATTGAGATTCTCAATGAAAGGAAAATGAAAATAAAAATATCCAACTGAAAAATTATTTTAGGAAAATATTCTTACCGGAATAAACAGTTGTGTATTAAAAAACGAAAGTAAACGGAAGTACCGGGTGTCTGATTAAGAGAGTCACGCGGCTGTATCTCACAAACTATTTGTCGTAGAGACTTCCGGTAAAAAATTTTATAACAAAAGTGGCCAACAGAAAATCCTGGAAATTATTTTCAGGTTTCTTAGATGACCGCCAGGGGGCGTAACCGCCATCTGAAACATTTAACGTGATTTTTCTCTAAAATTCATTTTGTGAATATACCAAAAAAATATTTTTCATATAAAGCTGAGCTTTATTCGAGTCATTTTTATTTGACACTTTTTGACGCATCTATTGAAATGAAGTGGTGGGGGGTGATTCAATATTTCTTTGAATAAACAGCTGTAACTCCTGAACGACTGATCGGATTTCAACAAAGTTGATATCGTTAGACAAAGCATTCATCGCTTAATCGAAAACATTTTATCTGTGATCTGTCAAATTTTTAGTTATGCCGGTAGAGAGCGTTTTTTGATATAATAACAGAAAATTGCTAATTTCTCTAGAAAGGTAAATGCAATAACATAACTCTTTTTCCATAAAAATGTATTGTGATGATGCCAAAATAGGCTAGTGAAAACCGTATCTCGATATCTTGTTCCTAGCCTAAAATATCGGAGAAAGTAAATTTAGTTATCATATGATTCAAAAAGACGCCATAACACCGGTATTTATTTTCATTTATCTGTATTTTTCAAAGAATCAATGATGAAATTTCATCATTCAATGATTATCATATAGGTACTAGTATTCTTAGTTCAAAAAATTTCTATAAAATCGTTTAGGGGCATAATAATCAATAAATATAATTTGTGAAAGTGCAAGAAGGTAGTCAGAATAAGAAGATCAGGCTTTGAAGGAAAAATAAATGCCTAAAATCAACTTGTCAACAAATATTGAAAATGAAGTTATAATGACAGTGTAATGAGTTTTTGTGGCACACACTATTAAGGACTGAAAACTATTGAAATGCATTTACGAACAATGAAGATGTTTATTTGTTTGCCGTATATTTTGAATGTCTTCAAAATGCGGCAATGGCACAAAGATTATATAGAACTCGATTTCCAAATTGGCGAGAATTTGTTGGGCATATTTGAAGAAAATAGAGAATTTTCATGTGAAATTTACAGAGTCGAAACTGCCAGTATTACGCAAATTTCGGACTAAACGCGGAAAAATTCTCGCGTGGCGTAAACGCCGAATATAGAGCACTGTATATTCTTCGTGCCAATGCCACATTTTGAAGAAATTCAAAATATACCGCAGTGATATCAACAGCTTCATTGTTTGTAAAAGGCATTTCAATCTTTTTCAATCCTTACTTCTGTGTGCCACAAAACTTATTAAACTGCCACTAGATGTATAATTTTATTATTTGTTGACAAGTTGATTTTAGGCATATGATTTTCCTCCATGGCCTGCTCTTCATTTACTGACTACATTGCACTTGCATATTATTACATTGGTAATTATGCCCCCACTCGATTTTTTTTTCGAAGTTTTTGAAATAAGAATGTTATTTTTTGAAAATCATAAAATTATGAAATTTCATCATTGATTCTTCGAAAAAGACAGATGAATGAAAATGAATACCAGTGTGATGGCTTCTTTTTGAATCATATAAAAACTAAATTTTCTTTCTTCGATATTTTAGGCTAGGATTAAGATATCGAGATACGGTTTTATTTAGCCTAATTTGGCATCATCGCAATGAATTTTTATGGAAAAAAAGTTATGTTATTGCATTTAACTTTTTACAGAAATTAGCAATTTTCTGTTATTATATCAAAAAACGCTGTCTACCGGCATAATAAAAATTTGCCAATCACAGATAAAATGTTTTTGATAAAGCAATTAATGCGTTTCCCAACGAGATCAACTTTGATGAAATCCGTTCAGTCGTTCAGGAGTTACAGCTGTTTATTCAAAAAAACATTGAATCACCCCCTACCACTTCATTTCAATAGATACGTCGAAAAGTGTCAAGTAAAAATTACTCGAATAAAGCTCAGCTTTAAATGAGAAATATTTTATTGGTATATTCACTAGATGAATTTTAGAAAGAAATCACGTTAAAAGTTTCAGATGGCGGTTACGTCCCCTGGCGGTCATCTTAGAAACCTGAAAATTATTTCCAGGATTTTCTGTTGGCCACTTTGGTTATAAATTTTTTTACCGTAAGTCTCTACGACGAAAAGTTTGTGAGATACAGCCGCGTGCCTCTCTTAATCAGACACCCGGTACTTATGATCACCTACAAAAATTTAAGTTACTTCTATTTCGTTGAATAATTCAATTATCTGTGAAGATACATCTTAGTAGATTTCGGTGTTCACTTATTTATTCAATGTTTCGTAGTTTTTGTATTCATCTACTGCTATACGAATTCTTGTAGTGCTAAAAAATGAAGTGAACTACAAAGAAAACATTGCATGTCAAGCAATTTTTAACATTTTTGAATAATATCCTGATTCTTTATCTACAATGAACTTTATTCATAATATTTTCAAAAGACCTCAAATTATTCGTTGAGTACCACTAGCAAATCAAACTATGATATTTAATTCTACGTCTACGTAATTTTCCTTCTCTTTACAGGCGACCGGAATCGAACCATCAAACAGCGTGTATCGGAAAAACACCCTCGTTAGAAAGGACACCATAGACACGTGCGTTATATCTTTAAATCCTACTCTGAGAAATAAAATGACAGACGAAAAACAGGTCGAGCTACAAATGTCGGAAAATGAAATGGACCATAAAAGGAACGTATATATTAGCTGAAAAAGATGGGAGGCCGGGAGGGCATCATACGTACGAGATTCAGCATTCTAGAATAGGAACCCTATTTAGTTCAACCAAATTTTAATGAAGTGAGTTTCTTGTAGTTGAGTTTGTACAATTTCGTGGTTGTTGAATATGAAATCGGTGGTTATTGTTATATATTTTGATGCTTTGAGAAATCATCAAACGAAGCATGTTGTCAATGCCTTCGTATCCAAAGTGGATAGATAAAAAATTTCAGTCATATTTGCCACGACTGTTGCACTGTTTCGAAATTCAAGAGTGCGGCGCGGGCGTAGTGCCTGAGGTCGTTTCGATACATCATATATATATATATATATATATATATATATATATATATATATATATATATATTATATATATATATATATATATATATATATATATATATATATATATATATATATATATAGTTATATATAATATATATATATATATATATATATATATATATATTATATATATATATTATATATAATATATATATATAAATATATATATATATATATATATATATATATATATATATATATATATATATATATATATAGGTATATATATATTATATATATATATATATATATATATATATATATATATATATATATATATATAATATATATATATATATATATATATATATATATATATATATATATATATATATATATATATATATATATATATATATATATATATATATATATATATATATATATATATATATATAAATATATATATATATATATAATAATATTTGGGTATAGCAGCAAGCAAAACGTGTACTCTTATAACACTATATTTCCGATATTTCGACAATGATTATTGTCATCTTCAGGGAAGCTACAAAATAAGCACAAAAAAAAATCAAGAAATGCTCCACAACGGCCAACAGTAACAATACTCACTGTGTCTTTGAGAATGATTGCAAAAGATGTAAAAATCGAGATTATAATTATCTACTTCGTCATTACATATTGACTGAAAAAGATGGTCGCGTCTCTTTTTTAGGCAATATGTAATGACGAAGTAGATAATTATATTCTTTTAGTTTTTAACTTAACTTAACTTCAACGATGTTTGTTTCCTCTAAATTAATTGTGTTTTATTTTATTTTATTGTGACCATTTTACCTTATAATGTTAGTTGATGATCATCACATTTTGTGTTCTCGATCAATAATGTTTTATAGAAATCAATAATGCTGTATCTCGATTTTGATCTTGATCAAGAAAGTAGACATAGACAACATCAAACCAAGAAAACTTCAATGTGAAAATATGATAATTATGGTTCACAGATTAGTCACTGCTAACAAATAAAATAGCCAGAAGTATAAATGACTCAGAAAAAGGAAAAAACAAACTCTTCTCTCACTCGACATTTCTCAAATGGATGTTTTTATCTAAATCCAACAAAAAAGAATAAATTTCACTAAGATGATTTAAATCAGTTTTCTTATTTAAGCAATTTTCTGATTGTGAAATGTAAGCCATCTCCATAAAAAGTCTTTTAGTCGAATTTCTTTCTCTTGTCAAAATCTTGGTGTCACTGAAATTCATAATATGTCCTGTAATATTAACATGTTCACTCAAAGCACATCTTTCAGGATGACACCTACAGTCACTCTTGTGTGAGGTAATTTTATCCTTAAGGGTTCTAGATGTCTGACCTACATATAATCTATCACAATTGGAGCATGGAATGCTGTATACTATGTGGGATTGTGAAGTTAAAGGTGTTTTATCCTTAACTTTGGTGAAAATGGAACTTATTATTAAAACTGTTCTATTGGCAATTTTTATGTGACTAAGAGACCCGAAAATTCGTGACAACCTTTGGAAACATCAGCAACATAAGGAAGTGAGGTGAAGAAAAATTGAATTTGGGTCTTCACCTCACTTCCTTATGTTGCTGATGTTTTCCCAAGGTTGTCACGAATTTTCGGGTCTCTTAGTCACATAAAAATTGCCAATAGAACAGTTTTAACAATAAGTTCCATTTTCACCAAAGTTAAGGATAAAACACCTTCAACTTCACAATCTCACATAGTATACAGCATTCCATGCTCCAATTGTGATAGATTATATGTAGGTCAGACATCTAGAACCCTTAAGGATAGAATTACCTCACACAAGAGTGACTGTAGGTGTCATCCTGAAAGATGTGCTTTGAGTGAACACGTTTACATATTATGAATTTCAGTGACACCAAGATTTTGACAAGAGAAAGAAATTCGACTAAAAGACTTTTTATGGAGATGGCTTACATTTCACAATCAGAAAATTGCTTAAATAAGAAAACTGATTTAAATCATCTTAGTGAAATTTATTCTTTTTTGTTGGATTTAGATAAAAACATCCATTTGAGAGATGTCGAGTGAGAGAAGAGTTTGTTTTTTTCTTTATCTGAGTCATTTATACTTCTGGCTATTTTATTTGTTAGCAGTGACCAATCTGTGAACTATAATTATCATATTTTCACATTGAAGTTTTCTTGGTTTGATGTTGTCTATGTCTACTTTCTTGATCAAGATGGCTGGTCGCGTCTCTTTTTCAGTCAATATGTAATGACGAAGTAGATAATTATATTCTTTCAGTTTTTAACTTAACTTAACTTCAACGATGTTTGTTTCCTCTAAATTCATTGTGTTTTATTTTATTTTATTGTGACCATTTTACCTTTATAATGTTAGTTGATGATCATACACATTTTGTGGTTCTCGATCAATAATGTTTTTATAGAAATCAATAATGCTGTATCTCGATTTTTACATCTTTTGCAATCATTCTCAAAAGACACAGTGAGTATTGTTACTGTTGGCCGTTGTGGAGGCATTTCTTGATTTTCTTTTGTGCTTATTTTGTAGCTTCCCTGAAGATGACAATAATCATTGTCGAAATTATCGGAAATATAGTGTTATACAGAGTACACGTTTTGCTTGCTGCTATACCCAAATATTATTATCCTAATTGCATCCTAACTAGACAGCAAAGACTACCCTTCTTCTATATATTTAATATATATATATATATATATATATATATATATATATATATATATATATATATATATATAATATATATATATATATATATATATATATATATATATATATATATATATATATATATATATATCTTTATGTATATATATATATATATATATATGTATATTGAATTGTTCTTGCCTGTGCAACATTTTTATTGTTCGTATTTGTGTATTATACGTGACGTCATGTTTATTCGTTGGGGAGTTGCAAGCTCGTAAATTTTTTTTAACCAGTGGAAAAATATTTGGGTATCCGTTATGAACCGTATTCTAGAAATTTTGCCTCTTAGAGCATTTGGTAATGTGTATGGAACTCAATAACCGTTTTTTAAAGAACTGTTGCACCCCCAAAACTCCACAAAATTTAATAAGAGTATTGAAAATGTGTGCGTGGAATAAGCTGTTGTTAGAATAGTGCCTTTTTGAAATAATTTTGTTTTTTTTAAACGATACCATTTCTACTCGGAAAATTTCTTATTTTCTCGTAGTTTTTTAGGTTTGGCGAATCTCTACAGATTTAATGAGTAGTTCTAAATTAGATACGTGCATTGACTAGATGATATTGAGTTACTTTCTTTCACATGCTTCAATTCGTTTCCTTATCCACCTCCACATTAATAAAGAGATTTCATGTTTGCTCATCTCCAACGCTCGTTCAAATTGCGTTTGACAGTTGAGGTTAAGGAGGTGCTCATTTGAATTTTCGTTTTTTTTTATCGCTGCAATAATACTGTCGAAATTTCCATTTTGGAGGATTCGCATCAGTATTCGGTTGTTGTGAGGCAGATGTATGTAGACAAGAACATACAATTTTCACGCAAATTTTTAGTTTACGTAGATTGAATGATGTAACAGATCTTGTATTTTTTATCGATAACAGTCCTAGTTAATTAGAAGAATGACTTTATTGAATTTTAATCATTCCACCATGTAAATTGAATTTCTCAACACATGATTATTGAAATTTTTTTGACGTTGGTCCTCATCAGAACGGCGTAGCCAAGTATGCGATGGAAAACCTGGAAGTGAAACAGCAACAACAAGCAGAATCCCCTGCTTCGGAAGACAATCACACATTTGTGGTACATTGTTCGAACTCTCCGGTTTGGGAGATTTTGTCAAACTCTGACCACGGAGGCGATTAATGCCATCCGCGAGATCCTGGACTGTGGAAATAAACTACAAAGAGGAAATTTATCGCGGGGAAATAGTATATAAAACAAGCAAAATTATCGGTCTGGCCCGCATATGTCGAAGCAGCCGTTGACACGTGTTTCGGACTCGTTGGTCCTCATCAGAACGGCGTAGCCAAGTATGCGATGGAAAACCTGGAAGTGAAACAGCAACAACAAGCAGAATCCCCTGCTTCGGAAGACAATCACACATTCTGCTTGTTGTTGCTGTTTCACTTCCAGGTTTTCCATCGCATACTTGGCTACGCCGTTCTGATGAGGACCAACGAGTCCGAAACACGTGTCAACGGCTGCTTCGACATATGCGGGCCAGACCGATAATTTTGCTTGTTTTATATACTATTTCCCCGCGATAAATTTCCTCTTTGTATATATATATATATATATATATATATATATATATATATATATATATATATATATATACATATATATATATATATATATATATATATATATATATATATATATATATATATATATATATATATATATATATATATATATATATATTTATATATATATATATATATATATATATATATATATATATATATATATAAATATAAAATAATAAATATAAATATATATATAAATATATATAGATATATATATATATATATATATATATAAATATATATATATATATATATATATATATATATATATATATATATAATCTTCTGATAATTATTAGCAATAACAGGCTTGTTGAATCTTAAAAAACTCGATTTTATTAAAAAGTTGACGTTTCGCCACGACATTCGTGGCTTCATCAAAACTTTTGAAAAAATTGAAATTTCTTTGAATGTCGTGGCGAAACGTCAACTTTTTAATAAAATCGAGTTTTTTAAGATTCAACAAGCCTGTTATTGCTAATAATTATAAGAAGATCAGAAATAGTTCACAGGCAACAACAATTCGAATAAATAATTATATATATATATATATATATATATATATATTTATATATTATATACATATATTTATATATATATATATATATATATATATATATATATATATATATATATATATATATATATATATATATATATATATATATATATATATATATATATATATTATATACATATATATATATATATATATATATATATATATATATTATATATATATATAACTTTTTGATAATTATTCGCAATAACAGGCTTCACGACATTCGTGGCTTTTTCAAACGTTTTGAAAAAGCCACGAATGTCGTGGCGAAACGTCAACTTCTTAATGAAATCGAGTTTTACTGAGATTCATCAAGCCTGTTATTGCTAATAATTATCAAAATGTAAAAAATAGTTCACAGGCAACAACAATTCAAATAAATAATTACATATATATATATATATATATATATATATATATATATATATATATATATATATATATATATATATATATATATATATATATATATATATTTATATAAAATATGTATGTTTATATATTAATATGATTTGACTTTATTTGAGTTTATTTAATATATGTTTTGATATTTTAATTTTGAATATGATTATTTATTTTTAATTTAATCTTGATTCAATCTGACTCATTTAATTCTCAGGGAAGGTTCTCTTTCTCAAAAATTGATCCTATTTATATTATGAAACTTTGACTTTTCTAATTGAAAACTTCAATAAATTCAAATATTTAAAATATTAACAAAATTCATTAACACTATTTATCGACATACAAAATTAATTCAATTCTAACAATAACAACATTTTTATTATGGTACTTTTTAATATTCATCCCACTTTCATTATTATATTTGCAAATATTTTTTATAGTAAAATTGGCCAATATAAATTTTTATAAAAACTCACGATAGTTGATTTCACTTATGGTTATTCTATCTTCTATATGGGTCCAATAAATTTTTCTTCTTCTTTACTCTGCCTTAAATCCTCGTTCTGCAACTCTCTGCTATTCCTTTTTAACCTTACTAAATTTCTGTTGTGTTATATGCACAACAAGTTTTCACAATTTTGCCAAATAAATTAACATTTTCTTCACAAACAGGTATTATTTACTTCCATATATCACTTATATCGATGATTTATTACAATTTAATATCTTTCAGCTTCTATTTACTTTATTTTTTCTCCTATACAATATGGAGGAATAAAAACAATTGAATGAGATATCAACTAACAATGATTCTTCGTCGGAGATAATTTAGGATCTGGTTCAGGAAGTATGCTCTACCCTCTTATATAATTTTGGAAATTGATTTTTTTATAATAACAGTTTTTTTTTAATAATTTAGAATTTTTCAAACTCAATATTTCAACTTGATTATTTTGAAAACTTTAATGACATTTGTTAAATTTTTTAATAAATTTGGAATAAAAACATATTTCTGGACCTGAGTAATTCAGTTAATCCCAACTTCATAATATTCTGATCATTTTGTACTAAATATTTCAATATTCTATCCATTAATTAAGTTATTATTTATTCTTGCAAAATTTGACATTTCTATGTAAATAATTTTATATTCTATCTTGAAATTCTCCTTTATTATATTATTCTAAAGCAATTTTTTATCTGAAACAATAACTTAAATTCTTCTAATACCTTTATATATGATTAACTATCTTCAATGTCTTGAAATGAAATAATTATCTGATATTCAAATTAAGTCGATTCTACGATATATAGGTTTTCCAGAATTATATAAATTCTACATAAATTAAGTCTGCTATCTTGAAATAATATATTCTGATTAATCTCTTAAAAAGTTCTATTACTTGTATTTTCTTACATATTTGATTTTGTATGAATTTCTTTTGAAATACTTGATATCTCTTTCCAACTATTACTGACATTTTATGTTTCTGACATTCTATAAGAATTTCTCATATATTATTGATCTCAAAAGTTGATCTTGAACATTTATAATTAATACATTCACATTAATCTTCTTTGTAAACCAGTTTTACATATTTTTTTTATTTCTTTTACTGCTTCGACCGCTAACATCATTACATTAATTAACAATTTTCATACTTATTTCTTTTTGTATGTTCAAATCTTATATCATCGATTAGATATACATGTATATATATAATCATCTATCATTTTCTAATATCTGCTTAAGTTTATTGAAGTTTTTCCTTTCTTTGATCAATTCTATTTTTATATTATACCATATAGTTCTATATTAATATTGCAAATAAAGAAACCATATCAATATATATATATATATATATATATATATATATATATATATATATATATATATATATATATATATATATATATATATATAGAAAACAGAATTCTTCGTGTTATCGATACACGTTCGTGGCAATAAAATGAAGTGAACTAGGACATTTATTTGAAACTAATCAAACAAACCTCCTAGCGGAGCTGGTTATACGAGTTCACGAAACATCGAAATGCCTCCATATACCTTGGATGGTGTATGTTAGAAACATTAAGTTGTTTATCACAATCAATGGAAATGATAGACAGTCTGTTTCGCCCTTATTTGGGGCTCATCATCCATCCATCGAAAGTGATAACCAACCAAATATTTCTAACGGCGTAATGTAAGGAAAATATAACCAGCTCCGCTAGGAGGTTTGTTTGATTAGTTTCAAATAAATGTCCTAGTTCACTTCATTTTATTGCCACGAACGTGTATCGATAACACGAAGAATTCTGTTTTCTATTCATTTGCTACCTGTAAAAGGGATAAAATTGGAACGCATGTTACTTGCGGCGTGTGAATGTTGAATTACATCGAATTTATGTATCAACTTTACTCTTGCTTAGCGAATATAGTAACCACCTTCGGGTGTCAGGACGTGCGAGTTCTCGTTGCCGAAATGTTTTCTTTTATCTGTAAGATGTGGTTCATTTGTTTCCGACTGGTGGCGCTGTGTCATATTTATATGCCATATAGGCAATGGAAGGTAAATGTAACGCCGTTAGAAATATTTGGTTGGTTATCACTTTTGATGGATGGATGATACTGATGAGCCCCAAATAAGGGCGAAACAGACTGTCTATCATTTCCATTGATTGTGATAAACAACTTAATGTTTCTAACATACACCATCCAAGGTATATGGAGGCATTTCGATGTTTCGTGAACTCGTATAACCAGCTCCGCTAGGAGGTTTGTTTGATTAGTTTCAAATAAATGTCCTAGTTCACTTCATTTTATTGCCACGAACGTGTATCGATAACACGAAGAATTCTGTTTTCTATTCATTTGCTTTCTGTAAAAGGAACAAAATTGGAGCGCTTGTTACATGCGGCGTGTGAATCTTGAATTACATCGAATTGATGTTTCAACTTTACTCTTGCTTAGCGAGTATAGTAACCACCTTCGAGTGTCAGGACGTGCGAGTTCTCGTTGCCGAAATGTTTTTTCTATCTGTAAGATGTGGTTCATTTGTTTCCGACTGGTGGCGCTGTGTCATATTTATATGCCATATAGTCACTGGAAAGAAAATATAACGCCGTTAGAAATATTTGGTTGGTTATCACTTTCGATGGATGGATGATACTGATGAGCCCCAAATAAGGGCGAAACAGACTGTCTATCATTTCCATTGATTGTGATAAACAACTTAATGTTTCTACTATACACCATCCAAGGTATATGGAGGCATTTTGATGTTTCGTGAACTCGGATAACCAGCTCCGCTAGGAGGTTTGTTTGATTAGTTTCAAATAAATGTCCTAGTTCACTTTACTTTATTGCCACGAACGTGTATCGATAACACGAAGAATTCTGTTTTCTATTCATTTGCTACCTGTAAAAGGGATAAAATTGGAGCGCTTGTTACTTGCGGCGTGTGAATGTTGAATTACATAGAATTGATGTATCAACTTTACTCTTGCTTAGCGAATATAGTAACCACCTTCGGGTGTCAGGACGTGCGAGTTCTCGTTGCCAAAATGTTTTTTCTATCTGTAAGATGTGGTTCATTTGTTTCCGACTGGTGGCGCTGTGTCATATTTATATGCCATATAGTCAATGGAAGGAAAATATAACGCCGTTGGAAATATTTGGTTGGTTATCACTTTCGATGGATGGATGATACTGATGAGCCCCAAATAAGGGCGAAACAGCCTGTCTATCATTTCCATTGATTGTGATAAACAACTTAATGTTTCTAACATACACCATCCAAGGTATATGGAGGCATTTCGAAGTTTCGTGAACCCGTATAATCAGCTCCGTTAGGAGGTTTGTTTGATTAGTTTCAAATAAATGTCCTAGTTCACTTCATTTTATATATATATATATATATATATATATATATATATATATATATATATATATATATATATATATATATATATATATATATTTATATATTTTTATATATATATATATATATATATATATATATATATATATATATATATATATATATATTGAATGGAATTGGCATTTACTTGGTGGAAGTTCATATTCATAACTTTATAAAGAAATAAAAAACTAACTTTTCACAGGTTAAAATAAAATCTATTGAGTAAACGCGTTTCGTCATAACATTGACTTCATCTCGTACTAAACTATGGTATTACAAAACAATCTATTTATACGAAAATTGAACATAACAGAGGGGTACTTAGAGAAACTAAATAACAATAAGCAATTCATTCTGAGCTATTAGTAGGTACCTACATTGAACAAATTAAGGAGAGGAGAAGGGTTTACTTCAATCTGGTCGTTAACTAAATTTCCGGAATTTTTATATTTATTTATGTATAGGGATTCCAAACAGTTGGTTTTATGGAGTTTATTTTCAAATTGTAATATATTATAATTGTGATTAAAGGTATGGTTTTCTTGAATAAGATGACACGCATAATTAGAATCACTTTTCTGCTTAATATAGCTACGTTGGTGTTCGTGTATTCGAGTTTTGAAATTTCTACTTGTACGTCCTATATAGAATTTTTCACAATCGTTACAGTCGAGTTTATAAACACCAGTACGTTCATCTCTATGAATTTTTGATTTGTTGTTTTTAATCAATTTTCCAATGCTATTATTGGTTTTATATGAAATTTTGAAATTTTGTTTTTGAAAAAACAATTTCAGGTTTTCGGAAGTTTTGTCCAAGTATGTTAAACTGCTAAATACTCTACTTTTTTCGGATATAAGTGGGTAAATTTCTGAAATTGCCATTTTGTATTTTTTCCTCTGAATGAGGCTGTCAATCATATTAGGTGAATAACCATTATTTACTGCCATTTGTTTAATTATATGCAATTCCTTCCGAAAATTAGCTTCGGATAACGGAATTTTGAAAAGTCTATGAATCATACTATGATAAGCCGCTAATTTATGTGAAAAAGGGTGTAGTGATGTGTTATGAATTGTAATATCTGTATGAGATGGTTTATGAAAAATTGAAAATTCGTGTTTGTTGCTTTTTCTGGTAATAGTTAAATCTAAGTAATTAATAGAATTATTCATTTCAGTTTCTAGAGAAAATTTAATACGATGGTGTATGGAATTAATATAAGTAGTGAAATTATCCAATTGTCTATCTGTACCAGTGTAGCAAACAATGACGTCATCAACGTATCTATACCAATAAAGAAAGTATTTACTGCTGAAGTGGTTCATAATAGTTTTCTCTAAATTATCCATAAAGATTTCTGATAAAAGAGGGCTTAACGCATTTCCCATAATCAAACCTTCCTCATTACTATAACACACGTTGTTGAAACTGAAATAATTTTGTTCTAAACAAATTTCCAGTAAATGAGTAATATCTGACTGTATAAGTGGATGAACATTATTAGAAATAAGAAAATTTTTGATTAAATTTACAGTTTCATTAGGCGGAGTGCTAGGAAACAGATTGTTCACATCTAAAGAATATAATTTTGAATTGTGAGGTAATACAATATTTTGAATGTTTTTGATCAACTCGTTTGAATTTTTAATGGCCTACTTGGGTTCAAATTTCGTATATTTCTTAATTACGTCAATCATAAATTTTGATAATTTAACGGCTGGAGCTGTTATATATGAAACTACTGGTCTGATGGGATAACCATTTTTGTGTAATTTAATTAAAGAATATAACTGAGGCGCTTGTGGATTAGTTATGACTAACTTTCTTATATCACCATCCCTAATTATTGACTTTGATTCATTAATTGCAATCATTCAGAAACTGCCATTATAAAATCAATAAAAAATAAATCGGAATTAAATAGAACTATATTTACAAAAGCTGATAAAGGTAATACGGTAGTAGCGTTAAATCAAGAAACCTATTTATTCAAAACTAAAGAATTCTTAAACTTTGGTAATTATACAATTTTAAATAAAGATCCAACAACGAAATTTTCGAAAATTATCAAAATTGCAATTAATGAATCAAAGTCAATAATTAGTGATGGTGATATAAGCAAGTTAGTCATAACTAATCCACAAGCGCCTCAGTTATATTCTTTAATTAAATTACACAAAAATGGTTATCCCATCAGACCAGTAGTTTCATATATAACAGCTCCAGCCGTTGAATTATCAAAATTTCTGATTGACGTAGTTAAGAAATATACGAAATTTGAACCCAAGTAGGCCATTAAAAATTCAAACAAGTTGATCAAAAACATTCAAAATATTGTATTTCCTCACAATTCAAAATTATTTTCTTTAGATGTGAACAATCTGTTTCCTAGCACTCCGCCTAATGAAACTGTAAATTTAATCAAAAATTTTCTTATTTCTAATAATGTTCATCCACTTATACAGTCAGATATTACTCATTTACTGGAAATTTGTTTAGAACAAAATTATTTCAGTTTCAACATTGTGTGTTATAGTAATGAGGAAGGTTTGATTATGGGAAATCCGTTAAGCCCTCTGTTATCAGAAATCTTTATGGATAATTTAGAGAAAACTATTATGAACCACTTCAGCAGTAAATACTTTCTTTATTGGTATAGATACGTTGATGACGTCATTGTTTGCTACACTGGTACAGATAGACAATTGGATAATTTCATTACTTATATTAATTCCATACACCCTCGTATTAAATTTTCTCTAGAAACTGAAATGAATAATTCTATTAATTACTTAGATTTAACTATTAGCAGAAAAAGCAACAAACACGAATTTTCAATTTTTCATGAACCATCTCATACAGATATTACAATTCATAACACATCACTACACCCTTTTTCACATAAATTAGCGGCTTATCATAGTATGATTCATAGACTTTTCAAAATTTCGTTGTCCGAAGCTAATTTTCGGAAGGAATTGCATATAATTAAACAAATAGCAGTAAATAATGGTTATTCACCTAATATGATTGACAGCCTCATTCAGAGGAAAAAATACAAAATGGCAATTTCAGAAATTTACCCACTTATATCCGAAAAAAGTAGAGTATTTAGCAGTTTAACATACTTGGGCAAAACTTCCGAAAACCTGAAATTGTTTTTTCAAAAACAAAATTTCATATAAAACCAATAATAGCATTGGAAAATTGATTAAAAACAACAAATCAAAAATTCATAGAGACGAACGTACTGCTGTTTATAAACTCGACTGTAACGATTGTGAAAAATTCTATATAGGACGTACAAGTAGAAATTTCAAAACTCGAATACACGAACACCAACGTAACTATATTAAGCAGAAAACTGATTCTAATTATGCGTGTCATCTTATTCAAGAAAACCATACCTTTATCACAATTATAATATTATTAATATATAATTATCTTGAATATCTTATTCAAGAAAACCATACCTTTATCACAATTATAATATATTACAATTTGAAAATAGTCTCCATAAAACCAACTGTTGGGAATCCCTATACATAAATAAATATAAAAATTCCGGAAATTTAGTTAACGACCAGATTGAAGTAAACCCTTCTCCTCTCCTTAATTTGTTCAATGTAGGTACCTACTAATAGCTCAGAATGAATTGCTTATTGTTATTTAGTTTCTCTAAGTACCCCTCTGTTATGTTCAATTTTCATATAAATAGATTGTTTTGTAATACCATAGTTTAGTACGAGATGAAGTCAATGTTATGACGAAACGCGTTTACTCAATAGATTTTATTTTAACCTGTGAAAAGTTAGTTTTTTATTTCTTTATAAAGTTATATATATATATATATATATATATATATATATATATATATATATATATATATATATATATATATATATATATATATATATATATATATCTATATATATATATATATATTTATATATATATATATTAATATATATATATAAATATATATATATATATATAAAAATATATATATATATATATATATATATATATAAATCAAGAAATCTTAAAAAAAGTGCTTCAGGAGGTATAAAACGGATTAAGTAACCATTCCCGTGCCTCACCATTGACTTTCGATGCAGTTTATATTCTGGAAAAATAGAAAAGAACTTTTCTGAAACATTAAATATTTTAATATCCATAGATCTTAGTGGTGAGAAAACCCTACACTACAATAAAATTCAAAACGATCTAACGAGAGGCGAAAAGAAAATATAAAAGAAGTTATAATATTTCTACTTGATTAGAAGATGATGCAATAATGATCATGCCTACAATAGGAAACAGACAGAAAATAATAATTGAATTTGAGTTTTGTGACAGTTGAGTTTCGTGTTTCCTAATCAAGAATTTTCTTACGCTAGAAAATAAACTTTTATTTATAGCTTTCTCAGAGACAATTTCAATCCTCCACCGAAGCGCAGTTCTTAGAAATGAAAAATCAACGTTCTTTGCTAACAACCACATACTTGCTCATTTTCTGAATAGAGATCCTTCGAATATATTGAATTTATTCTCTAACGTTATTTAACTTTAATGTTAGTGGTACTCATTTTCTCGTTTTTTCAAATGGAGGGCAAGCGAGAAGGTTCACTTATTCGATCAATGTACGTTCTTTGCAATTAAAAATCATCAAATAATTTCTTATAGGGAGATCCGAGAGATCAGTATTTGAATTGATCTCCACGTCGAATAGAAAAAAGAGCAATCCGTTTCAACGTTGATTTTTTGTTTGAATCTTAGTAGACTTCATGAGATCGACGAGTGTCGAAATTTTTTTGATGTCTTAGATATAGGTATATATATATATATATTATATATAAACAGTGTGTCCACTATAAGAACCACCCCTGTAAAATGGTTATTAATTCATCGATTTTGAAGAAAGATTTTTGGTTGGGAAGGTATATGAAATGTCCATCTAACAAGGGAGTAATTATGTTTTTAGGCTGTTATAGTGGCCAACTGCGATCAATATTATTGACCCATATTTCAAAGAGTATTCATCAGGGATTTTTTTTCACAAAAAATAATGATGGATTATAGATCAGGGTCACTTAAAACATACCTGTACCAATTTTTGTCATCATAGAGTACTTACAGGGTGTCTGGAAAAAGAATTATAATTTTTTTTGAATTTCTTGAAAAAAATTCAATACTGTTGTATTTTTGAGAAGAAGTCATTATGGTTTCTTTTCAAGGATTAGTTTATACATATCTGTACCAAAATTCATGATTTTGGAGATAACTTATCTCTACACTGGGAGCCCGAGAAGAAATAATATAAAAATGATGATAAACCAGTTTATAATATTCTATATCAACAGGTTATTCTTAGTGAATATCGAGGTGAAAATCATTTCATACAAAAATCAAGAAACGCTATCTTGTATTTATTTAGCGTATGACTACATCACAGGTAAGTATATAACAATTTATTGATGGTGTCATTCTTCTTGAATCCTTTGTTTCGCCTGTGATTCTCTTGCCAGGAGATCTAAGGATAATATAAGGAATGTCTGGCGCCTCTTGTGTTAGTTCATTTAGCATTAACCAGGGTGCAGGCTATTTTGTAAAAAATTTAACTAGTAGTCATTACTATTAATCCACCGAATTCTCTAATAAACTTTTCAATGCGTCGACGATTATTGTTCAGTACTTTTCCTAACTGCTGTCTAGTGATATTCGTGATATTCTGACAAGCTTCTCTGATGCAGTCACAAAGCTCATCTCAGGTCTGAGGCCTTGTAACATAAACCTTATTTTTTATCATACCCCAAAGAAAGAAATCAAGAGGCATAATATCTGGAGATCACGGCGGCCAACGAATAAGAGGACTATTTCGTTCTATCCAGCGATTCGGAAAATTCTCATTCAACCAGTTTCTCACAGCAACTATAATGGATAGGTGCTTCATCAAGTTGTAAGTGTATATTTTGGCGATAATCAGGAGAGAGCTCATCAAGTAGGTACTTCGTTAAACTCATTTTGCAAAAATCTCAGCAAACTGGCAGCATTTAAATTTTCATGAAAACAGTATGGACCAATAATCTTTTCATTCAATATGCCACATAAAACATTCACCTTCGAAGAGTATTGCCTCTTACATTCTATTACTCAATGAGGATTTTCTTCGCTCCAAACTCTAGTATTTTGTGACGATACAACACAATTTTGTTGTAAATGTAGCTTCATCTATGTACATAATTTGTTTCAAAAACTCAGGGTTCTCTAGGTACATACCCTGCAGCAATAAACAGAATTCCATTCTTGATTCAGTATCTCCAACTTCAAGTTCTAATAGAAATTTTGGCTTGAAAGGTTTCTTACCGCTTTTTTCAAACATTTCCAAATATGACTTCTAGAAATATTCAAATCCCTACTTTTATGATTGAAATAATCAATAATTATTGTTTGATTTGTCCTCGTGTCTCTATTACGATGCTGGTTTGGAAGTCTTCCGACTGTTCCATGTTGATCAAAAAATCTGTTAATTTTTGCAACTGTTACATGGTTAATATAACGTTCTGGATGACGTCTGTTGAATTTATTAGCAGCTTCACGAAAAGTACGCGTTCTGTCACCAACTTATCTTATTAATTCAACTCTTTGCTGTAAAGAATATGAAATTTGTCGTGTTTTCCACGCCTTTGAAACAGTATAAAATACTAAACTATCATTAATTGACAGTTAATAAATACCATAATATTTTTCACAGCACTCTTAGTGGAGTACCCATTCATGTTGCTGTTACTGTTAGAACCTAAATTACTGGTCAATTTTAACACGAATAATTCTAATTTCTAGACGATTTTGATTCTAGATATTTTTGGAGTGTTATTAAGTTGTTCTTTTCTACACAAAATCGTTATAACATGAAATCACAAGGCCGATATAGGTCATCCAATAATGTACAACAGAAAATATGTATATATATATATATATATATATATATCTATATATATATATAGATATATATAATTATATATATTTTCTGTTGTACATTATTGGATGTCCTATATCGGCCTTGTGATTTCATGTTATAACGATTTTGTGTAGAATATTAAAAATTAAATAATAAGAAAACAACTTGTCTAAAAACCACGAAATGAAAATAACTTTTTATTCGACTAGTTTCGCCTGTTACAGCATTATCAAGACTGAATAAATAATTGCAAAGTCATCGCTTGAAAATATATGTATTTCGGTTCGGTACCTGGGGGTGGTAAAATGTAATCGATGGGTCCAAGTTATCAGAGATTTAACAGTGGGGAGTGGTTTAAGTCTAACTGGTCATTCTCTTTCAAACCAGAAATTCTTCATTACTGTGATAAAGGTATGATAATGAACTTCCTGGAAGCCATGGAAATAAGCAAGATCCAAAAATCCCATAATTACATTATTCTCAATGACCAGTTAGAATTAAACCACTCCCCACTGTTAAATCTCTGATAACTTGGACCCATCGATTACATTTTACCACCCCCAGGTACCGAACCGAAATACTTATATTTTCAAGCGATGTCTTTGCAATTATGTATTCAGTCTTGATAATGCTGTAACAGGCGAAACTAGTCGAATAAAAAGTTATTTTCATTTCGTGGTTTTTGGACAAGTTGTTTTCTTATTATTTAATTTTTAATATAAATATGAACTACCACAGAGTTGATTCATCGTCCATCGAATTTTATATATACGAGATGGCAATTTGAAACCCGGAATCGAGCTCCGAGGGGCAGCTAAATTAATTTTCGGCAAAATTTCGATCATAATCCTTCACAGTAGTCTCCTTGGAGTTCCACGCACCGCTTCCACCTCCGCTCCCACGCCTCGAAGCACCCACGGTAGTCGTCTTCAGTTAGGGTGTTCAGCGCCACCGTCGCAGCTTCTTTCGCCTCCTGTACACCGCCGTGGTGGGTCCCCTTCAGGTACTGCTTCATCTTTGGGAATAGGAAGAAGTCGCAGGGAGCGAGGTCGGGGCTGTAGGGGGGGTGCGGCAACGTTGCGATGCTTTTTTTGGCTAAAAACTCGCGAATTCGTATCGACGAATGTGCAGGTGCATTGTCATGATGCAAGAGCCAACCATTCTCCGCGAGTTCGGGCCTCACGCGGAAAATACGGGCCCTCAGCCGCTCAAGGACACCTTGGTAGTACAGTCCGGTCACTGTTTGTCCCTCTGGAACGTATTCCCGATGAATTACGCCTTTGATATCAAAGAAAATTACGAGCATGGACTCTATCGAAACACGTCCCTCCCTGAACCGCTTTGCCCACTCGAACACGGCAGTTTTCGACAGAGAATCATCTCCATACACGTCTTTAAGTTTACGAAAGATTTCCGCGGAGGTTTCGTTTGTTTTAACCAAAAATTCGATAACCGCGCGTTGCCTCTTAATTAGGTCACTCATTTTCGCGACGTATAGAAAAAACCTTGCTTTACAAAAACACGCGGGAAACACAAACTAAACGTGATACCGCGTTCAAAATTTAACTGGTACTACTGAAGAGTCCCCTCTTTCGAACGAGACCAGAACGCGCCGGCTGGTGTGTTTAGTTCGGGAGATATCGGCCGATTCCGGGTTTCAAATTGCCATACCTCGTATATATATATATATATATATATATATATATATATATATATATATATATATATATATATATATATATATATATTCTATATATATATATATATATTATATATATATAATATATATATCTTATATATATATATATATATATATATATATATATATATATATATATATACCTATATATATATAATATATATATATATATATATATATATATATATATATATATAATATATATATATATATATATATATATATATACATATATATATATATATATATATATATATATATATATATATACATATATATATATATATATATATATATATATATATATTAATAATAAATATATATAAATATATAAATAAATATATATATATATATATATATATATATATATATATATATATATATATATATATATATATATATATATATATATATATATATATATATATATATATATATATATATATATATATATATATATATATATATATATATATACATATATATATATTGTAACCAACCTCCCTTTTAACAGATATTTATATGCCCTGGCTAGCAGGGAGATTGGTTAACATATGAAGGTTCTAGGTTTGTTCACAGTAATAACAACAAGTTAAAATGAAAGGTATTTACTATCCTCTTTTTCTTTTTACATAAATGAGACTTATCTTCATGTTTCAATTTATATTGTCGACTTTTTACTTGGGTGGATTGTTGTCTTCTGCCCTATCTTCGGCCCAAGTTCTTGGTAGCTCCAGCTGTAGGTAGACAAAGTGGTGTTTTTTGTCTTCAACTCCAGGCAGCGTACATTTGAGCTCTTGACAACGTGTCTTTTAACTCCAGACCAAGTGAATTTTAAACTCCAACCAAGTGGCTAAAATAATTCGGGGCAAATCAACATACAATCTCACTCTAAATAGGCCCCAAGAATATCTGTAGGGTATCGATGGCCAATTCAAATTAACATTTAGATTTGTCTCAAGCAAAAATGCTAAGAAAGACAACATATGTTCCAACATTAAACTGAACATAAGGTATGACCACGTGAAATTTACCATCGCTAACCTACAAAAATCTTGTGTTAAATTGACAGAATTAAACAAGCAAATGAATTAGAAATATTTTAAATTAAGAAATGTGAGATGATTATTTCAATATAGAAAGATAAATTATTTAGTATAGGTAAATAAAAAAAATTAAATGAAATGGCGGAAAGATGAAATACGGAATCCATTCAGATTTTCAAGATAATGCATCAATACGAAATAGATATAATTCTTCTCATAACTTACCGTCTATTAGACGCCACAGATACTTAATAAATTTTAATTAACTTTAATGCAATATTCTTCTAATAGATATTGATTATAATCTTAACAATTAATGCACTTGTCTCTTCGACAACCATTTGTTAAAAGAGAACGATCTTCTACCTGTTAATTCGACGCTGTCTTGATTTATCGTAACACGCAGGTCAATAGTCATAGATGGAACAAAGTGAAGCGTGGAATCACGGTATTCCGATTCGGAATTCAGTGGCGTTGGTTAATCGGTGAATTAACCCGTTACAATATATATATATATATATATATATATATATATATATATATATATATATATATATATATATATATATATATATATATATATATACATCCTCCCCGGGAACATCACCAGCCTAGGCTCCCAACCATCCCAGTCATTTGAAAAAGAGGATGATTGCACCTAGGGGGATTTCCCTCAAGGTGGCTAAAATTGGCCACCTTTCACCCAGAATGGATTCTCGGAGTGACAAGACAGCGGGGCATTCACAGAGAACATGTTGTACCGTCTCATCTTTCTGTTCACAGCCTCTGTAGAGAGGTGTGTCGCTTAATCCCATATTAAATAAGGGCTTCCGAAGTTGGCAGTGTCCCGTCAAAATTTCCACGACATTGCGTAGTTTTCTTCTGGCCATCGCCAGGTTGATCATTGCTGCATCTTTACTAAGATAGATTAAAAGTTCCCTGGCAAGTCTGCAGGTAGTTGTTTCATCCCATAGGATTATGAATTTTTGATGGGTGTTCTCTTTCATCATTTGTGACTTTGCTGTCAGCGGTAGTAGGCTGGAAGGGCCAGGACCAAATATGTTCAGGCCGGCTGCTTTCTTAGCCAATTCGTCAGCTCTTTTGTTGCCATTGCATATCGAATGGCCTTTGACCCAGCACACCATAATTTGGTTTGTATGGGCTGTACCCGCAAGTGCTTGATGGCATTCCCATAGTGACTGTGAAGTTATTTTGTGATTCTTCAGGGCCAGTAACGATTGTCTACTATCTGTGTAAATTTTAATGGTCTTGTTTCGTTAGCTCTGTATGAACTAGGTTGGCACATTTGTCCATGGTCCACTCAAGTTGAAATCGCAGGTGTCTCGAATATATTCCACAGCCTGCTCCTTTTTCTTGCTTTGATCCGTCCATGAAAATATTGATCGTTCCTTCATCGGAGGTCTCATTTCCACTGTTTGTGTGTATTGAGTAGGGAATATCAAAAACAAATCGCGGGGGAATGCTGTCTGCATTAACCTGTAGACGAGCCACAGGCGACGTCTAGTCTCTTCACATCCTACTTCTGGCTTTATACCAATAATCTCAAAGCGTACCATAGTTGCCAAGGCCACTTCTTGTGGATAAATGTCCAAAGGTGGCAGGCATAGCATCACCTCTATTGCCCTAGTAGGTGTTGTTCGCATAGCTCCGGTCACACTTGTATCTGCTGGTCCTTTGTATCTGCCCAAGCTTGAGATTTGCTGTTGCCTGTTGGCTTTTAGGCCACCAGACGACGGCTGCATAGGCTATTATCGGTCTCACGATGGCAGTGTATATCCACATGAATACCCTAGGTTTCAGTTCCCAGGTTTTTCCCATGATCCTGCGGCACTGTCCGTAGGAGATGTGTGCCTTTTTTAGTCTTCTCTCCAGGTGAAGATTCCAAGTGAGTTTGGCGTCAAAGTTCACTCCCAGATATTCAACCTCTGACATGAAACTTAATTCTGTGTTTAGGAGAACAGGTGCTTTTAATGGCCCCAGTTTCTTTTTCTTTGTGAAGAGAACCATCTCCGTCTTTCTGGGGTTGATTAGTAGAAAGTTCTCCTCGCACCATTTTTCGATTATTCTTAGGGCTCCCTGCATTCTGAGCGGTGTCATTATCTTCCAGATAATGATGGATACCAGATCATGTTAACGTATATTAGTTGCTAAAGTCAATTTATTTATTTATTTGTTACATAGTGTATTTCGTGAAAAGAAATGTTTTTATTTGTGTTTAAATTAATGTTTTGAAAAAGGCTTGGAAACATTGGAAGTAAATTTTGAATAATTTCTAAGTGAACATCAATAAATCCTAATACCCACTAACATTTCATCTAAGCATATTCCAATAAAAAGGTTCAAGAAACTTATTAACTATATATATATATATATATATATATATATATATATATATATATATATATATATATATATATATTCAGTTACATATTTTCGAGGTAGACGAGGTTACATTTCTCATAACGTTGCTTTTTTACGTAGGTTTTCATATTTTGATAAATATATTTTTCACGGTACATATTGGAATCTCGAGCGGCTCCCATCTCACCAAATGAGCAGCATTTTCGTATCTGGGATTCTTTGCGAGTTTCTACTCGCTCTCGACGTGTTCCAGTACGAGGTACATTTCGCGAAGTTTTTATAATTTTTTTGAATAAAATAAATTATTGTCTAATTTTGATTACAATTTACTATTGAGGCGTAGTTCTCCAGTACACGTTTTTTTTCAATAAAAAACTTATTAAAATGGGTGCGATTAGCAAAGTTGGACCTAGGATCAAGATAGTTTTTCGTTTCATGACTTTTTATGATGCTTGGCAAAAAACGCAACACACACACACATATATATATATATATATATATATATATATATATATATATATATATATATATATATATATATATATATATATATATATATATATATATATGAAACTGCACTATGTTAAGGATGTAGTGACTCAGGCAGTGGTGTAGATAGCTTTTTGCGATGGGGGGGGGATATGACTAATTGTGCAAAATTTCATAAGTTTTTCTTCTAAAGTTCTATTCTTGTTGATAAAAATAATCTTTCATGTAGATAGTACAAAATAAGCAGAAAAATTGAATTAAATTGCAAAAAATTCAAATTATTTGAATTGGAAAAAATTTATCAAAAATTAGTGAAAAATTGAATTATATTAAATTGGATATATAAATCATTGAACATATTCTTGGGAAAATTAGAGAAGAAAATCTAGTTTTCGGCGTTTTTCGACATTCATGACTTTGTCAACTGTGATTCCAATTTCACGATGAATTGCCAGAGCAGCCAAACCTTTCAAAAACAAAAAATAAGACAAAAATGAGTTTTTAATTTGCAATGAATTTTATATATTCAGAAGGGTCATTACAAGTCCACTTCTTTTATCGTGTTCCTTTGAATCGTTTCTCTTCGCTACAAACGTCGATACCGACAGCATAGCTAATATTCTGAACAACATATTGATATTCGAAAAAAAAATATTCTAGGCAATCATCAAGCTCTATTAGGTATTGAATTTTTAGGCTTAACATCGCCTTCACGAATTAAATATTTTTTTCACACTTTCAAGCTACGAGAACAGCAGGTGTGGCAGTAAGAAATTTTTGATAAAACTCATCAGTTTTGATGAATTTATCAACTGCTTTGTCAATTTACTATAAATCATGCATGAAAAACATCGAAACTCTTTCTAATATATTTAGTCTAGTCAAAAAGTGCTTTTTTGTTCAACTTTTTTCAGCAGTCTCGAAAAAATATGAGCAAGGTGTCATTCGATTCGTAATAGCATATAATACACCTTTTTGAGAAAAATAAAAATTCGCTCGCGAAAATTGTGAAAGTAAACAATATACTCAAAAAGGGGGGGTTGGTTCTCTGCCAATATGTCAAAAATTAATTGAGATTTTTGAAATATGAAGAAAGATTCGAAAAGAAGAGGAAATTTCCCAAAAATAAGACCCATTTTTTTTTTTTATTTTGAAATCTACCCGCATCAACCATTGAGGTTATTAGCGGGGTACTGTACATTAATTCTATAGATTATACATTGCAGAATATATTAATAGATTTCAGAAAAGTTACTAATTTATGGATGTTTTGTGGACTGAGGATAGTTTGTAGGTCTCTGGATAGGTTGGCATCGTCCCTTTGTTGTTGGTACTTTATGCACTCTAGTAGGATGTGTTTGACATTAATGATTGTGTGACAGATGTCACACACCTTGGCCTCTTCACGTTGAATCAGGTATTGGTGTGTTATCTTCGTGTGACCTATACGGAGCCTTGTGAGAGTCACTTGATATTTTCTGCACAGTCCTGAGTATTGAGTGGGGTTTAAGTTTGGGTTGAGTTCATAGAGCTTTCTATTTTCTGCTCTGCGCCATCTTTCGCGCCTGAGGTTCTGTGTATACTTGTGAATACTGGGCTTCATATCTGTGTATGGAATTTTATATTTGATTTTGGAGGCAGGGTCTACACCAGCGTTTTTTGCAGCCACGTCTGCTTGTTCATTACCTGGGATACCGATGTGGGAGGGAATCCACACAAGCTCTATGTTCTTTCCTTGGTTTTGGAGTTCGTATAGTTGTTTCTTGATATTTTTCAGAATGGGATGCGTTGGATACATCTGTTTCATACCCATCAAGGAGCTCAGAGAATCGGTGTATATTACCCAGTCTCTCGCATTAGAGTTGAACGAGTGTTTCATGGCTTCTGCTATGGCATATAGCTCCCCTGTGTAGATACTGCATTCTGGAGGCATACTATATTTGAAGATGTTCGTCCCTGTGATGACTGCAGCACCTACTCGTTGGTCCTCTTGTGTTTTGGAAGCATCGGTATAGAGGTAATTGAACCCCCTGTACTTAGCTTCTATCTCCTGAAACTTCTGACGGAGTAAGGTTATGGGTGTAGAGGATTTTGGAAAAAGAGTGAGGTGAGTATTGCATGGCGGGATTTCTACAAGCCATGGTGGAGGATTTTCTTCTTCGGATGGTAGAGTATTGTTGAAGCTGAAATTTTGTATGTTCATTCGTATATTAGTCACGGTGTTGTTCTGATGGATGTCGTTCGGACGTTTTGGGAATATATATTCGTAGGTTGGATTATTTTTAGTTGAGGATAGTTTTGCAGCATATTTTAAGCTCAAGTAGTGTCGTCTGATTTCAAGAGGGGGTTCATTGGCTTCAGTATAGAGACTCTCCACTGGACTGGTTCGATAGGCCCCCATTGCAAGCCTGAGTGCTGTATTATGTATGGTATCCAGTCTTCTCAAAACTGATTTTTTTTTTGTAGAATAACTAATTGAACCGTAGTCTATTTTGGAACTGATGAGAGATTTATAAATTAATATAAGGAGAGTGTTGCTATCTGCTCCCCATGTTTGGCTGGATAGCATCTTTAGTAAATTCAGTCCATTCTAGCATTGTTGTTTGAGTTGGTTGATGTGAGCATTCCATTTCAGTTTCTCGTCGAAGGCCATTCTTAGGATACTGAATTCTTTGACAAATTCCAGCTGTACATAATACAATTCCATTACTGAATATATTGGAGGGGGTCTTTTACTAAATAGCATACATTTTGTTTTCGTATTGGACAAAGTGAATCCATAGTTCCGAGACCATTTTTCTAGTTTTGTGATAGCGTTTTGAAGGATTCTCGTTGCCGAGGCTAAGTTATTGCTGCTGGTGTATAGCACAAGGTCATCGGCGTATAGGCCTACTTTGATAGGCGCTTCAATTTCTTGACTGATATCGTCAATCGCTGTGAGAAATAACGTAACACTTAGAGTTGATCCTTGTGGGGTGCTATTTTGTTAAACTTTTTCCTCTGAACGTTGTTTGACCTCTCATGGAAAGTTCTGTTGTTCAGAAAGTTTGTAGCGAATGTGAGAAAATTCCCATCTATTCCCAAGGTTTTCAGTTTTTTATGTATATTATATCTCCACACCGAATCATATGCTCTACATATACCAAAAAAGATTGCGAGTACTTTGCGTTTTGTTTCAAAAGCCTATTGGATCGTGGACTCGAGGTTTATTACGTTATCTGTAGTACAGCGAATCGTTCGGAAGTCACTCTGCTGAGGAATCAGCAGATTGTTTAATCCCAAAGAAAACTGCAACCTTCGGTTTAGGATATATCTTGCACATTGTGCATGTGAGTGATATAGGACGGTATGAATTGGGATTTGTTTTAGTTTTGTTTGGTTTGATAATTGGGACTATTGTGCCTACTTTCCAGCTAGTTGGTTAGGATTAAGAGGAGAATATGGTATTGTAGATCTTCAGGAGATGAAGTTTGACAACTTGATGTAGGTTGCTGAGGAATTTATAAGGAATGCCATCAGGGCCTGCGCTTGAGTATTTTACAGAGTTCAATGCATCGTCCAATTCAGCTAATGTTATTCGATAATTCAGAGGGTTATTTTGGTCTTCTGATCGTAATGTGTTCTCTTTCTACGGATGTTTTGTGTCTGCGGAATTCTGGTTTATAGTTATTCGATAACTCTTGAAAGGTGTCACCCAATAGATTAGCGATTTGTTCTTCATTTTCTACATCATTTCTGTCCTTATCGATAAGAGTTATCATCTGATGAGTATGTTAACCTTTGAGTTTTCTCATTTTATTCCATATTTCTGTCATATTGGTGTAACTATTGATAGTAGATACAAAATTCTGCCATGACTCTTTTTTACTTTTTATTCATTATAAATCTTGATTTGTCTGTAAATGAATTCGAGGAGATTTTGTAGGGTATTTTGTGTTTTGAGTCCGTTGAAGTTAGTTTATTTGACTCTTCCCACTCTTTGTTGCACCAGGGTACTGGTTGTTTTCCTATCGCTGGAGATGTTTTTACAATTGCTTGTGTGGCTGTTTCAGTTATTATATGGGTGAATTGGTTGAATATATCATCTATATGCATAGCATCCTGGATGTCATAGGGGGTGTTATCTTCCAACAAACGAGATAATAGTGTCCAGTCATCACTGTTAAGTTTCCATCTCTGTATAGATATTGCGGTCTCTTTGGGTATTTTTCCATGCTTTATAGTGATTGAAAAATTATCGCTGCCATAGAGGTCTGGCATGACATCCCATGTAAAGGGAAGGCATTAATGCTGGGTCACATAGTGTTAGATCGACGGCTGAGTGGTTACCAGTGAAGGAGTTGAATCTAGTTTTTTTCCTGTATTTAGGATTGTCATGTTTGATGCATTAATAAAATTTTCCAGCAATCGTCCCCGTCCGTTGGTGTTGTTGCATCCCCATGATACATTGTGAGAGTTAAAGTCTCCAAGAAGGATACGGGGTTTTGGGATTTGCTTCAACAGGTCATCGAGTTCATGTTCGTCAATGTTGGTGTCGGGGGAGATATAGATATTGCATATATTGATGTTTATTGCACTCTTGACATGTATTGCGACCGCTTCCAAATTTGTATTGAGTTGGATTTGCTCAGCGTTAAGGGACTGATGTATGTAGATTGACACTCCCCCACTGGCAATTTGTTGGTTTTGTCGGTTTTTGTGGAAGGCAAGATAGTTACAGAGCCGATAGGTTTTATTTCGGAAATGAGTTTCTTGGAGACATAACACTAGAGGTTTAATTTCATTTCTTAGTTTTTGTAGCATTTCCAGATGGGTGTAAAGCCCATTCAAGTTCCATTGTAATATGAACATTGGATTATTTAATATGCATCTTGAGAGGACTGGTCACTTTCGTTCTCAGAGAAAGATGCATTAGAGATTGTTTCGTATTCTTTTTGTAGCTGATGAAGTATTTTTTTCCTTATCCTAGTTATTCTTGATTTAATTCCTCTTTCAAGAAGGATAGGATGTATTTTTGAAAGCATTCCTACTAGGCCATGAATGTCTTTGGTATGTTCTTTAGCTACGGATAGAGGGTCTGGTGATCCGAAGCTGTTGTCCAAGAAGCTAATGAGTTGGTCATAGTTCAGCGGGAGTGGAGGGATTGTTTCTTCAATAATTTTTTTTGCTGGTGTCATTACTAGTTCACATGAAGTGTATAATTCGTGTGTAGTGTGAGTTTTAATCTTCTTGGTAATAGGGTTCGGTTTGGTGAAAGTCGTTGGGGTTTCTGTTATAGGGACCTCAGGGGAAGGTGTAATTATTTCTGCCGAGTTACGCTTGTTTGCCGTTTTGGCTATAGTGAGGGGTGGTAGTTTCTGTTCTGCATCTTTAGGCTGGTTTGTTCGGTTAGAAATTTCACTGTTTTCATTCGTCTCTTGAGTTTCCTGTGGTTTTTCTGGTTCCAGGCATGCCGATGCTACATGTCCCATTTTTCTGCATTTGTAGCAGATCAAATTATCCTCCGAAGCGTATACCCGATACTGAGTGTTATCAAAATTGATGAGGATTGATTCTGGAATTGGGATATTATCATCAGGATTTATGTAAATTTGTCGACGGAAACTGAGTACGTGACTGTACTCTGGGTTGTTTATTCCAGCTCGAAGAAATGACATAGGTGACAATAGAGTTAAACCGTGGTTTTTCAGGTGTTGTTCGATGATGCCATGAGGAATCATTGGGCATACGTTAGATAACACTACTCGTACTGCCGGAGTGATAAGTCTGCGTGCCTTTATAACGTGATTATCCACTTTAATTTGCCCGTATTCTGCGAGGAACTTGTCCACTATCGCTTTACTCGATAAATATATACAAATTCGATTATTAGATATTCTGGAGGTGAAAAGTATATGTTTGGGTCGTGTTATTGATCCAAGTGCTACTACGTAATCTTGCAGTTTAATTCCATCAATTGAGGGGAAAAGAATAGCTTGTTCTTTTGTTGGAAATTGAATATTTTTCACGGCGTTGGAGTATGTGTCGGATTGAATTGGTGTAGTTGATTCTATTGTTTGGGAACCCCTGTAGTCAGGAGTCTCCCTATTGGTAGTTTCGTTCATAATTCTAATGCCTTGAGGGTGACAGCACCTCAATAATTTTAACAATCATTGCCGTACCCGGTGGGCAAGTACGGTTCTGTCGCCTTTCCGTGTTTTGAGATAGAGATTCCCTATCACAACGGTAGGCCGATAATTCGCTTCACTGAGACGTTGATCGTATTTCTTTATAGTGGCGAGTATGTCCACAAAATATTAGTTGCAATAATTCAATTTCGGGAATTCGGAATAATTTATAAGAATATTCAAAAGGAAAAGCAGGCGTAAGAGGTATTAATTATTCGTTCTTCGCTCACCAGAGATAAGGAAACACATGTGTATTCACCAACTGTTCAACTCGAACTCTAAGACCCATTTACTGGAACTGTAGGATCAATATTCATAATTTTCTTAGATAGGTAAATATATGGCCGAAAACGGGTAATTTGGTTTGGGCAAGTCACACCCATTTAGGGCACTTCAACACTTATTTTTCCATATTAAATATGAAAATTAAGGAATGAAAAATTCAGACAGTTACTGAATCGGTGAATGAGCAATAATCCAGCGATATTAGCGATTTTTGAATTAGTTACGCAATAGTTAATTAACAATTTTTTGGTACTTGAACATGAAAATTGTAAGTGTGATAAATGTTCACTATGGGTCTGAAATTATTTTTCATTCTTGGAGCTATTATTATAAGGCTTCAGAGTAAATTCCCATTGAAAAAATTTCAATTCTTCAGTTGTTTATTGACATTATTATTATTACGTAGGTATAGTTTTGCAAAATCAAAATTAATTTTTTTTTATAATTTTAATGATCCGTTTTTCATTATCGGAAGCTACGTGGAAATGATTTTTTCAATATTCATCTCCTATTGTTTAAAAAATTGTTATGAACAAATGCGTTGTTTATAAGAGAATCAAGAAAAGAAAGTACTGATTAATTAAAGTGAGTAAATTGTTAATAAAAAACTGAATGTACAATGTTTATTGTTAAAAGTCCCAAATGGGCGCTACTTTCGCAAGCCATACTACCCGCTGTCGGCCGTATTTTTACTCTGAGAAAACTATAAATATTAATCCTACAGTTCCGGGAGACTTTCTTTTTGAAAATTTCCTCTTTTTGTATATGTATTTATATATGAAAAATATCAATTAGTTTTTGAGATAATTTTTTCTTTCAGTAAATTGATTATAAGTTTTACAATTTTCAAGAATGGAACTTAAATTTTTTCAAAAAATATCTTCATGCTCTTTCAAATCGAATGACACCTTGTTCATATTTTTCCGAGACTCATGAACAGAGTTGAACAAAAAAAGCACTTGTTGACTAGACTATATTCTCATGATTAGTAAATCTTTCTCCAAGTCCAGAAATTGATTGAACGCTATCACAGAAAATTTTTATTTACTTCAAAATGTTATGGAGTAATTAAATTTTCAAAGCCAAAGTTACTCATATTTTGATACCTACTCTACTTCAAAAAATATTCGAAATATTAAATTTTGATTGAAAATATTCTATGTAAACAGAAATTTAATCAGTCACTAGGAACAAAAAACGTGTGTGACATTGAAAATTTTATTAACCAAGGAAGAAGTCAATCAAAACCTTTTCGCATTTCTTTTCTTTCAAAATTTTATACTACCTATACTATTAAACAAAACTGCACGTGTTTTAGATATAATACTACACCATTAAACAAAAGTTCGAGCAGTTTTGTTTAATAGCAAGTATAGTATACAATGCAAGTTAGAAGTAGAATATCTTTGCATAAATCAGATATCACAAAAAACAAGGATCGATGTGCACTAGCAATACATGCACATAACTTAGATCATCGGATTAATCTCGAAAGCGTGAAAATACTAAAAATGAAAAAAAATTACCACAAAAGATTATTACATGAAATGATCCAAATTAATTAAAGAAATTAGATGAATGATGGAATACCAGCACGTCAATTTCGACTTGTCATCGTTGACATACAAATCATCTTGAATAAAATAATAAATACGCAATAGACTAAATTCAAACAAATTGTTACCAATGTTGTATATTCAAGTGTTATTATTTTTATATGTATCCAAGACATTCCTGTATCTTAACGCATATGTTTGTTCGGACAAAGTTCTCAACTAGAACATAATGTTTTTTCATGTTTGATAATTTTACTAATGTATGTCTGTAATAATTTCTAGAAACTCTGAAGAAGCAATAAATGATTTCGAAAGCTCGGTAAAGAAGAAAGAGTACACTTCCCTTTTTTCCCATATGATACCTGAGTCACTACATCCTTAACATAGTACAGTTTCATATCTCAAAAAGGGCTATTATTTTTTATAAACTATATATATATATATATATATATATATATATAATATATATATATATATATATATATATATATATATATATATATATATATATATATATATACAGTGAGAATTATTTCAAGGTATACATAGAAGAACCATTGCCATTAGATCCAATGAAAAATGTTTGCGCCATTTGAAGGTATACATAGGAAATATGGCATATCAAGTTGTTGCTATGGTAATATGATGATTTTTAAACTTGACAACTTGAATTACTTCAGACGTGATTGTTGATAACTTTAATTTCTTATCGTATTAAGTTTGAAAATGTACATTTACACACTACAAGAAAAGATTCGCTCTTACGATTGGTACTGCAATAGCGTTAGTTTAAGGCAAATGAGAGATCATTTTAGTGTTGAATATCCTGAGAGACCGGTTCCGTCCATAAGAACAATATCGAAGATAACAGCAAAATGTAAGAACACAGGCTATTTGCAAACATCCCATCAGAGATCCGGAGTTAGAGCACCATACAAAATCAATGAAAATAAGAGAATAGATGTAATAAATAGTGTTGTCGAGAACAGCAGTATAAATTCAAGATCAGTAGCCGCTGCCCATTCCATTTCACAAAGTTCGGTGATGCGAATTCTACGCTAAGAAAAATTTAGATCATACAAGTACCAAAATTACCAAGAATTAAAAGTAGGTGACCCTTCTTTATTTCGAATGTTTTTTGTTAAGAGCTACTGCTCCTGAATTTATACTGCTGTTCTCAACTACACTAGTTACCACATCTATTGTCTTATTTTCATTGATTTTGTATGGTGCTCTAACTCCGAATCTCGGATGAGATGTTTGCAAACATAAAATGTTCTTAAATTTTGCTGCTATTCTTGATAAATAAAAGTGTTTTTCTTCGTTTCAGTCTTTATTTTCCTTTCATTGCAGTTAAGTTAACTCCTACGTGTCATGACTCTCTTACATAGTTAATAAGATTAACTACTTCCTTGAAAGCCAAAGCAATTATGACAACTGCGACGTATCAATAATGTCGCTAAGCAACGACAAGTAATCTGTATTGTTGTTTTCCCTATGTATACCTTGAAATGGAGCATACATTTTTCATTGGATTCTCCTATGTGTACCTTGAAATGATTCTCACGGTATATATGTGCTTATGTATTTTAGCGTTGTTTACACGATAACGTGCGCATTTTTTAAGAATTGGAGTTGTTTTTGTTTCGAATTGGTTGGGGAGTTGACCCGCCTGGGGGGCAAATAAATTTTGTTTACACGATAAAGACCGCAATTTTGAAGCAATAGGGTTGAAAGTTTGTAAATAGGTAGTTTTGTATGTTATCTTGGATGGGATTGTTTTTGGTTCGAATTGGTTGAGGGGTTGACCCCCCTGTGGGGGGAGGATAAGTCTTGTTTACACGACAGTAGGCGCAATTTTGTAGCAATAGGGTTGAAAGTTTGTATCTAGGTAGTTTTGTATGATATCTTGGATGGGATTCGAATTGGTTGGGGGTTGACCCCCTGGGGGAAGAAATGAATCTTGTTTTCATGATAAAGGGCGTAATTTTGGAGCAATAGGATTGAAAATTTGTGAGTAGGTAGTTTCGTATGATATATTGAATGGAATAGGTTTAAATGCGAATTGGTTGGGGGGTTAACCCCCCAGGGAAATAAATCTTGTTTACACGATAGAAGGCGAAATTTTGGTACTATAGGGTTGAAACTTTTCAGGTAGGTATTTTCGTACGATGTCTTGGATGCTATTCATTTCTATATGAATTGATTGGAGGGTTGACCTCCCGGAGAAGGAAATAAATCGTGTTTACACGATAAAGGGCGCAATTTTATAGAAATAGGGTTGAAAGTTTGTAAGTACGTAGTTTCGTATGATACCTTGGATGTGATTGGTTTTGGTACAAATTGGTTGGGGGGTTGATCCCCGGGGAGGAAATAAATATTGTTTACACATTAGAGGGCGCATGTTTTTTAAATTTGGAAAAAAAATCATAATTTAATGAATATATTTTTAAAACTGGATACGTTATGAAAACCTGCTATTCTAATGCAGCTCGCTGCGATAGAGTTTGTTTTTATTTAGGTTTGCTATTAAAGCGTGCATTTTCAAACCATAATTTATCAAGTTCAAATCACATCTCGCTGCGATGCACTCTGCGGTAAAATACGACCTTAGTGTCGAAGCTCTGCTGCTCACGCGTTTTTGCGAATAGAAATTGAATAAAAACACTTGTTTTAAAGGGATTCAAACAAAACTTATTACTGTGTGCTGCCGTTTCTTTCTTACTAGGGCTTATTCGAGTATTGATATATATATACATAAAATTTCATACAAACTATCTATACTTCAATTAATAGGTTGAAACGGTTCTAGAAATTAAGTATTAAAAGAATTAACAAAACTAAATTTGAATTTACTACGTTTATTATCACAAAATATTTTGAAAAATATAACACTGCGATTGCAATTTCGGTCACTAGACCATCATCGGGCAGATTGAGTTAAGAACTTAATCTTAACTCAATCTGCCCGATGATGGTCTAGTGACCGAACTTGCAATCGCAGTTTTATATTTTTCAAAATATTTTGTGATAATAAACGTAGTAAATTCAAATTTAGTTTTGTTAATCATGTTAAATTATCACGTAGTAACGACGGATTCCAGCAACTATTTATTAAAAGAATCCTTGGATCTCTCACACAGGTAAATGAATAGTGAAAAATTCAGAGAAATGGGTTATTTTTGTCTACTTGATCATTTATCGAATTTCCAGAATGTTTATATTTATTAATCGCTGCTATTTTCAGAGGTTCAGTTGTAAAACTTCATTCGATAAGTTCAATATTTCAAATTCCGGATTTAAAGATTGGTTCGGTCAAAATAAATGGTTAGCATAATCTGAAAGTTTATGTTCGTGTATTAGTACCTATATTATGATAGATTCTACCAATATGAATTTTGTAATCATCACATTCGAATTTGTAGATAACTCCCTGGTTCATCAGACTGAATTATTTCAATTTATAATCTGTGACACCTGAAATCAAATTAAGCCATTTTGTATTGATATTGATGGGCTGAAGGATAACGTATTAACCCTTTCCGGCCCAAATTATTTTTTTGTGGAAAAAATATTATGTATGGTTTAATAATGGTTTTTTAGAGATACTCGAAGAAAATGAAACAAATTTCAAGATAAAAAAACACAAGGATTATCCTGCAGGATGTGGTCACTCCACATAACCAGTAGGAACATATAACCAAACAATATAACCTATTTTGCATAATATAACATGAAACAGTTTTTGTCATGTTTCAAATACAATTCTACTTTGCACGCTGAACATTTCTTACAAATCATACAACTCATCTGCATGAAGATTTTCTAAATATTCAGTTATAAGGTTCCCAACCCTCCCGGATTGTTCGGATGACTCCGGTAATAATGGTCAACCTCCCGACTTCCCGGGGTGACTAATTTCCCCAGTTTTTTTTAATTATACGCAACCGCGCTCTACTAATCAAACGATTTTTAATGATTATGATTTTGTGGTAAAAAACTGTCAAATATTAGAAGCTGAGTATATATAAATTAAAAATAAATAAATGATTGACATTTTCTTCATAAATGACATAAATAAATGATTGACATTTTCTTCTTTATGCACTCGTTGAAGCAGAAATGATAAAATTACCTAGATATTGTTTGAGAATAACAATAGCAGACATAATGAACTGAAAAAACTAGGTTTGAGAGAAATTGAAAGAGAAAGATACTCTCTACTAAACTCCTTAAAAAACTCCTACTCTACTAAACTCCTTAAAAAAATTTCTCGAGCTGGTACGAAAATTGGCAACCCTATTCAGTAGGTAGGTACTCCAAACTTGCTTCCTCAGAACTAAAATAAGATAACACTATTACGTAAGTGCCCAGTGGTCACTTCAGGAGACCCCAACAAAATTAGTTATTTCGAAAGAAAGGAAACATTTACGTTCAATATATTCATGAAAATGCATAAGTAAGATATAAGTAAATAACTTTGGAGCCATTTTTCCACCATTCATAAATAAGAATAACAAATTCAAACAGTTTCAGCAGATCCTCTGAGTAGTGTCCAACTATAGTAAACAAATGCACGTTATACACGCTTCGACTTATTTCGGTCTGTCTTCGATGAACACGTCAAATTTTGCAATGTTAGACAACCCACAAAACACACTGGTATACTGAAATAGCCAACGAGCAGTTTTACTCATGACTAACAAACTGCATAGCTAACCAGTTGCCCTGAAAGGGTTAAACAACTAATTGATTGGGTCGATACTTGGTGAAATTCAATCACAATAATGTGAATAAAACTTCGGTTTTCGATTTTCTTTTTATTTTATAAAGCATAACGATTGTTTCGCCAAACACAGTGGCATCATCAGAGGAGTAATTCACAAAAAACATTATGATAACAATTTTCACAAATATTTGAATCATTATAATACATGAAGTACTATTTCTTCGTGGTGCTGTCGAGTATTTGATTGCTACTTTGAATATATGTGAGAGAGCAGTACTGCTCGAGTTATAGGGTATAGTAACTTTTATTTGAAACAACAACAAAAATTTATATTTAAACTTATATTAATAATAATAATAATATTTTCTTTTTAATAATAATATTTATTCACACACCAGTATGGTACAAATACAAGTAAATAAAAAACAAAGATCAGTTGTGAATAAATAAAAGCTCGATAAGTGTAAACACTTGTTTCGAGAAGTAATAGAATGAAAAAACAAAGAGATCACCAAAAACACACAAATATGAAAATTCCAATGAATGATTCAACTATAAATTCGATTATAAAATGTAGAACATAGAATCATACATATAAATCCATAAAAAAACATTCACGTATTCATACATCCATACATCTGAATATACGAGCATACACACATAATATGCACATAAAATATATAAAAATTAGAAACTTATATTACACCATAGAAAATGATAAAAAGTATCAGTCATCAAAGTATACAAAATATCCAAATAACAAAACCAACATATTGGTAGTACATGCTGGTTAATTATTCTTGTGTTGAAATTGTGGTGGTTCCCGGCAGAATATATTTTGCAGTAACTACATCATTTCAATTAATAATAAATCTCTGATTTATAGGACCAATTGATTTAAAATTTTCATTTGATTTACTTAAATAAGTTATGTTTCCGAAGAAACTTTTGAGTCTGATGAAACGTAATAAGGCAATTTCCTGTTCAGAAATCGTACAAGATCTTTTTAATAGTCCTGGAAGCTGTCCAAGTACTGAAGGCTAAAAGTTGAAATTATGTTTCAGTTTATTCATTAGTCACTTGCAAACGCCATTGTGTATTTTATTTCTTGTACGGATTGCCTGAAAGGAGATGATTCCTCATAAAACATAAACAGAATCCAATTTGCTAAGAGTTAAGCGTTACGTAATTTTTCGTGACAATTACCGATTATTTCCTCATAAACTTCCGTATATAAGGCTCTACTTTCTCGATTCGCATGATAATTAAGACGATTGTTAATGTTAATTAACTCCCTTCATGTAAAACCGGTCGCCTAATTTGCTTCTGAAGAGTCGAAAACGTTTGACGCTAGAAAGTTAGGCAACTTGTTTCGACAACATTCATGGAGAAGTTAAAGCATATTTACGAATATATTTGCAATTTGGAAGTTGACAGAGAACTTCATTTCCTTTGACGTTCTCATGATCAAAACGAGTCATATGAAACTTGAAAAAAATATTTTTCTGGATTTATATGCTTCGATTTATGCACTCGTTGAAGCAGAAATGATAAAATTACCTAGATATTGTTTGAGAATAACAATAGCAGACATAATGAACTGAAAAAACTAGGTTTGAGATAAATTAAAAGAGAAAGATAGGTATCAATATATATAATATATATATATATATATATATATATATATATATATATATATATTTTATATTTATATATATATATATATATATATATATATATATATATATATATATATATATATATATATATATATATATTTCCTACAGGTAAAAGGAAAACCCAGTTACAGGAAAAATTCTTAAATAACTAAATAAAAATTAACAGAAGCGGCTTCAAAAATATTAGTATTACAATAACTAAAAATTAACTTCAAAAAAAATTAAATGACAGAGAGAAAAAAGAAAGAAAAAAAAATCACATTAAGATATTAACACAATTACAACTTGAGAAACGATAAGAACTCAATACCACTTATGTCTATCTATCCAGATACTCCAAACAAACTCGACTTATGGCTGAAAACGTATCAAAGTTCATATCACAACTATCAGAAATCTCATTGAATTATGGACACATGTATCTAATAGGCGATTGTACAAGAGAATTGGTTCTTGGAGTGGCCAAGAAAAAAGTTCATTATATCTTGAGCACCGCCTAGGCACCAGAAATTCCACCATAGCCAGAAGAGGAGGACAGTCAATACAGCCGTGTAATAGTTTGTATAAGAATTTCAAAGAGAGATGTTTTCTGACGACTTCAAGCGATTCAACCGCAAACCTGTAAGTTGTCCTAATCAAAACCTCTTGAAGGGTAAACACCATCCTCTCTCCACACCAGATACTTAAGGAACCTCCGCTGCACTGACTCCAAATGATACCTGTGAACATTGTAGATAGGCTGCCAAATCATACAACCGAAACATAATCTGCTCTTCTCTAAAGAATTGAACAACTGCAATAGATGAAACCATAGGTTTTAAATGCAGCCGAGAGCGTAGCACTTATATGATATACACTATATATATATATATATATATATATAATATATATATATATATATTATATATATATATATATATATATATATATATATATATATATGTATATATATATATATATATATATATATATATATATATATATATATATATATATATATATATATATATATATATATATATATATATATATATATATATTATATATATATATATATATATATATATATATATATATATATATATATATATATATATATATATATATATATACATATGTATATATATATATACAAATATTTACCTATACATATTTATATATAACTTCGAGAACAGGGCAAGTGGAAATCTTGAAAAAATTATCTTTTTAGCAGAGCAAATTGTATTCAAAATTTAGTAGAACACAAATAATATTCTCTTTGGGGCGAAGTTCAATGTATTATATCTTTTGATAACTATACTAACAAGAAAACTAATGGGAACAATGAACAACTAGGCTATCACAACTTTCCAAATTAGAGATATTATTATGCATAATTATATAATTATTATGTGAATGAATTCATTTTATATATATATATATATATATATATATATATATATATATATATATATATATATATATATATATATATATATATATATATATATATATATATATATATATATATATATATATATATATATATGGTTTGAGGAGGCTACAAGAGGTGTTAAAAAATACACCATAGGCGAAAATTTTTAGGATTTCAAGGTCAACCGCCTTATAATTTAAAGAAAATCAAAGTAAAACAAGCACCCTAAGCTATTAATTTGTTTTCACTTTTGAGTGTCTCCTATTTACAATATTCACAAAAACTCTTCTCAGCCAATTAATCAATTCATCTATTCATCAAATTTTTTTTTATTTCACAAAATAGGTACCTACCTACTTAACGAATTTGTTAACAGCTGGTGAGAGCAAATAAAAAGTTATTATATATTTTTGAAGATTAGCGGGATTCTGCGATCTTTAACGTTAGCTAAATGATCTATAATAAGATTTGAAAAACTATTTCTGTTTGTTCAAAAATTAATTTAAAATGTTTAAAAAATATATAAATTCCTTATCTTGTAAGTAAGATATTAATCCGCGTGCTGTATTTAAAGTTACTTTATCGGTGAAAAATTCCTCACTTTCAACTAGGTATAGAATTAAATCCTCAAATCCTAAGCGGCCCCAAACAGAGACATTTTCACTAACAAAAAGTAAACACTGCCAACAAAATATTTTATTTTTTACCTGTGATCCGGTTAGGCAAGGACGTCTCTCATAATTTCGTGAATTAAAACCGCGGTTTTGTTTTCTGTTACGCTGCACCAAATTGTTTAATTCAGGGGTAGGTCGCAATGTTTTTATCAAAACTTTATCCTCATAACTTAGTGCACTAAAGTTATGGGATAACAAATATTCCACTAAGCCACCATTGAAATTTTTGAAATTAACTTCAGTAACCAAACTCATTTTAAAACAATACGCGAGCAATATAAGTAAACACGCCTGCCATTAGACACTACGATCACACTACGATTTCCAACGAATTCACTTGATGTCACGCGAAATTCTATAGTTGTGATTGGTCGACATTATATAAGACTGGGTCTCGATCGGTGTTGCCATTTACATGTGTTTTGCTTTTCTATTGCAATGAAGTATTCATTCGGAGTATTTGCACCGTTGTTTGCTTTTATGTGGCAGGCATAATGAACGTTGAGAATATAACTTCCATGCCTCCGCAGCGTTGCCACAAATCTTGAAATGAATGAAATGCAGTAAATGTAAATACCTTCTATCGTAATTAATAAATTATATTATATAATGTAGGTTGAAAGGAAGGTAGGTGCATAAAATGATATGATTTTGATTAATATGAATATGCTGAATGCTGACGACTATTCAATATAATATGTTAGTGATACACGGAATATTATTGAGGAGGCTTAGCCTCCTTAGCCTCCTTTGACTAGCCGCCCCTGATGTATATATATATATATATATATATATATATATATATAGTATATACACGTATATATATTATATATATATATATATATATATATATATATATATATATATATTATATATAGGTAGTATATATATATATATATATATATATATATAATATATATATAATATATATATAATTTGGTCAATCTCAAAACAACTCGATTTATTAAAAAGTTTGCCGTTTCGCCACGACATTCGTGGCGAAAAAAAAAGTGGGCGAACGTCAACTTTTTAAGAAAATCGCTAAATTATTCAAAAAATTTATATATATATATATATATATATATATATATATATATATATATATATATATATATATATATTATACATATAATCAAATGAACTAGGGACATTTTATTTGAAAACTAATCAAACAAACCTCCTAGCGGAGCTGGTTATACGAAGTTCACGAAACATCGAAAATTCCTCCATATCCCTTGGACGGTGTGTATGTTAGAAACATTAAGTTGTCTATCACAATCAATGGAAATGATAGACAGTCTGTTTCGCCTTTATTTAGTGGGCTCATCAGTATCATCCATCCATCGAAAGTGATAACCAACCAAATATTATTTCTAACGGCCTTTATATTTTCCTTTCAAGTGGATAGTATTGGCACAGTCGGAAACAAATGAACACATCTTACAGATAGATGAGAAAACATTTCGGCCAATCGTATCGTGAAACTACGTACCGTACCTGACACCGAAGGTTTGGTTACTTACTTCGCTAAGCAAGAGGTAAAGTTGCCCACAATCAAATCGATGAATGCAACATTTACACACCGCCAGTAACAGCGCTCCGATTTTATCCTTTATACAGGCAGCAAATGAATAGAAAGCAGAATTCTTCGTGTTATCGAAACACGTTCGTGGCAATAAAAAAATAAATGTCCTAGTTCACGAAAGTTTTTGGATAACACGAAGAATTCTGCTTTCTCTATATATATATATATATATATCAGGGGAGGCTAGTCAAAGGAGGCTAAGGAGGCTAAGCCTCCTCAATAATATTCCGTGTATCAACAAATAGTATATAGTATAATATTATTATATATATATATATAAATATATATAATATATATATTATAAAATATATATATATATGTTATATTGAAAAATAGTCGAGCAGTTCAGCATATTCATATTAATCAAAATCATATTATTTTATGCACCTACCTTCCTTTCAACCTACATATATATAAAATCGGTATTCAATATTTACTGCAATTCATTCATTTCAAGATTTTATGTGGCAAACGCTGCGGAGGCTTAAAAAAGGTATTATTCTCAACGTTCATTATTGCCTGCCACAGAAAAAAGTAAACAACGGTGCGAATACTCCCAATTGAATTACACACGCGAATACTTCATTGCAATTAGAAAGAGGGCAAAACACAATTGTAAAAATGGCAACACCGATGGAGACTGAGTCCTCAATAACAATGTCGACTCTTTAAATCCCAACTAGTGAATTTCCGGGTAACATCAAGTGAATTCGTTGGAAAGCATTAATTTAATAGTAGTTGTGATGCGTAATGAATAATGGCCGAAAAACAGCTGGTTTTACTTATATTTCTCGCGTATTGTTTTAAAATGAGGTTTGGGTACTGAAGTTAATTTCACAAAATTTTTCTAATTGGTTGACTTAGTGGAAATTATTTGTTATCCCATTAACTTTGGTTGCACTAAGTTATGAGGATTAAAGTTTTGATATAAACATTGCGACCCTACCCCTGGAATTAAACAATTTAGTGCAGCGCACGTAACAGACAAACAAACCGCCGGTTTTAATACAAGGAATCATGAGAGAGATTTCCGTTTGCCTAACCGGATCACAGGTAAAAATATTAAATATGTTGTTTGGGCAGTGTTTACTTTTCACTAGTGTGAAAATGTCTCTGTTTGGGGGCCGCTTAGGATTTGAAGATACAATTTTAATGTCTTATAGTTGAAAGTGCAAGAATTTTTCACCGATAAAGTAACCTTAATAACTTTAAATACCGCTCGCGAGATTAAATGATTTCTGGACTTACAAGATAAGGATTTTATATATTTTTAAAAACATCTCTAAATTAATGTGGTCTTGAAACAAAACAGAAATAGGTTATTTTCAAAAATCTTACAGCACAAAGTTTTCAGATGGTAATTTACCACGAAATCTGGGCTCAAGTTTTCTTTTGGGAAAAAATTTTCAAATTTCAGTGCAGAAGTTCATTTGAAAAAAAGAAATATTTTTCTGTTATTATTCAAACTACTGATGATACGACTCAAGTTAGCCCAAAACGAGAAAGAAATTCAGGTTACCGCAGAGTATGGAGCCTTCACTTATAAGGCAAATTATTTTATGAAATTCTTGGATACTATTAAGGGTCAAATAGAAATGAGGTTCTTACTGATTTTGAAAGAACACTGCATTTCTTCGCACTTACTCAAATAAAAAAAATTTTTGTTTAACCGAGATTTTCGGCTAAGTTTCCAGATTAACCTTTTGGGGAAAATTGTATGTCAAAAATTACACTTTTTTTTATAAGGTGGCCATAAAAAATTGAATTGTATGTTGTTTATAATGACAATGAAATTTCTGGGGCAAAAATGAGAATTATGGTGAGGGCTTATTAAATACCTGTTTGATAATGTATTTGAATCAAGATTTACCCCAAGTTTACGAAACTCTTATGTTCTAACTTTTTCTTGCTATCCCAGTGACATCGGCGTTCCGTAGAGCGCTCGTTTATTTCCACTCTTAAGAGAATTAAAATTAATTTACGAAATTCAATGAGCCAAGAATCGTTTGAAAAATATTAGTTTGTTGTCTATTGAAAAGGAAATTGTTAAAACTTTTGGCGAAAGACAAAAAAATTTTATGAGGATATTATAGAATTCATTTGAGCTAAGGTTAAAGATCGCCAGAATTTTCCGCTTTAATCTTCAAAAATATATAGATAACTTTTTATTTGCTCTCACCAACTGTTAAAAAATTCGTTAAGTAGGTAGGTAGGTACCTTTTTGTGAAAGAAAAATTTTGATGAATAGATGAATTGATTGATTGGGCATAAGAAGAGTTTTTGTGAATATTGTAAATAGGAGTTGTAGGTCCGAGGTAGACACTCGAAGTGAAAACAAATTAATTAGCTTAGGGTGCTTGTTTTTTACTTTGATTTTCGCCTATGGTGTATTTTCTTTAACACCTCTTGTAGCCTCCTTAAACCCAAAACCTCACGAGCCGCACACATATATATATATATATAATATATATATATATATATATATATATATATATATATATATATATATATTATATATATATATATATTATTAAATATATATATATATTATATTATATATATATATATAGTATATATATTATATATAGTATATAATATAATTATTCATTCGAAATGTTGTTGCCTGTGAACTATTTCTAATCTTGTTGATAATATTAGCAATAACAGGCTTGTTGAATCTCTCAAAAAACTCGATTTTTGTTGCGGTGCCGAAACATCAATTTTTTTAATAAAATCGAGTTTTTTGAGATTCAACAAGCCTGTTATTGCTAATAATTATCAAAAAAATTATATAGTATATATAATATATATATATATATATATAATATATATATATATATATATATATATATATATATTTATTCGAAACTTGTTGTTTGCCTGTGATCTATTTTTAATGCTTTTGATAATTATTAGCCAATAACAGGCTGGTTGAATCTTAAAAAACTCAATTTTATCAAAAAGTTTGACGCCTCACCACGACATTCGACAATTTGAAATTTCTTTGACATTTATTGATTTGAAAAAATTGAATAAAACAGGCGCCTGCTTTGTATATGCTATTCAGTCTAATATTAATATTCAAATTGTAATTATTAGATGGTAAGGGAAACCAAAGAAACCTTTACCTACGTAATGTTTGAAAATAATAATAATAGCGGTACTATTTATCTAACACAAAGAAATAATTAGTTATGGGAAAACATTAAAGAAGTGGAGTAGAATTAATCGGTATAGTACGCTTATATGGAAGCAGCCGTTGGACACGTGTGTTTCGACTCTATTGGTCCTCATCAGAACGGCGTAGCTAAGTATTGGATTGAAGAAATTTGGAGATGAAAATAGTTTAATAAATAAAATCCTCTGTTATGGAAGAAAATCACTTATTTGTGGTTTATTGTTTGAACTCTCCGGTATGGGAGATTTGGTCAAACTTTGCCACGGAGGCAATTAATACCATCAGAGAGATCTTAGAAAGAGTAAATTGATATTAAAAAAGAAAATTAGCTTTGGGAAAATATTAAACAAGTAAAGCAAAAATTATCGGTATAGTTCGTTTATATGGAAGTAGCCGTTTTTAATGAAATTTTTATAATAAAATCCACAAATAAGTGATTTTCTTCCATAACAGAGGATTTTATTTATTAAACTATTTTCATCTCCAAATTTTCAATCCAATACTTAGCTACGCCGTTCTGATGAGGACCAAAGAGTCCGAAACACGTGTCAACAGCTGCTTCCATATAAGCGTACTATACCGATAATTCTACTCCACTTCTTTAATGTTTTCCCATAACTAATTTCTTTGTTGTTAGATAAATAGTACCCTATTATTATTATTTTCAAACATTACGTAGGTAAGGTTTTCTTTGGTTTCCCTTACCATCTAATAATTACAATTTTGAATATTAATATTAGGACTGAATAGCATATACAAAGCAGGCCCTGTTTTATTCAATTTTTTCAAATCAATAAATGTCAAAGAAATTTCAATTTCGAATGTTCGGTGGTGAGGCATCAACTTTTTGATAAAACTTGAGTTTTTTAAGATTCAACCAGCCTGTTATTGCCTAAAATAATTATCAAAAGATATATATATTATATATATATATATATATATATATATATATATATATATATATATATATGCTATATATATAATATATATTCTAAAAATGTATATAAAAAAGTATATAATATATAGTATAAAATATATATATATATATATATATATATATATATAAATATTATATATATTATATATATATTTATATATGTAAATATATATATATATATATATATATATATATACAGGACTCCATTGTTCTACCAGTAGAACAGTTTATTCGTTACATAAAGTATGCAGATAAAACACACCAATTCACCGTGAACATCGCAACAACCAGAACATCATCCTATCGGAAAGTGTGATTTTGACCTAAACCGTAAACGTTTGAAATCATTTACTCTCAGAAGTATTTTCTAGTTGTTTATGATTTGTGTGGCAAGTCCAAATCTAGCCATATGCCATTTATTAAATCATTCCGGGTTGCTTGAGAAGCGTTATCAGATTTTGCTTTTCCATATAGTTGTCTAAAACAAAATAATTAATAAACATGGTATAATCCCTGTTAGTTAGGAAAACTAATTATTCTTCAATTGATTAAAAAAAAATTAATGATTTCGGTTTGAAGTGTTTCTGATTTCAGAAAATTTTTGAATTGATGAAGAACACAGTACCTACCAGCGCTATTAAATGAAATCCTTAATAATTTCATATTTCACTCGAATAATTAATTTTCACAATAACAAAATTCATCGAAATTTGAATATCAAGTTTTGTTCCTTTCAAGAAACGTTGCACATAGTTTTTTTAACCAAAAAAATTCTATTTCTCTTTCACAGGTATCTTCGCATAATGGGTTGAAAATGGACCATTATCTCCATAGTTCTTTCTGTGACGAATGCTTTAAATTTTCCAGGGGAAAACGAAAAGGCTTTACAGATTACAAATTAGGAAACTAAGTATATGTACAAATGGCTGCAATGTTGGGCCTAAATTCTTTTGATACCTACCTATATTCTATAGATAAATTATTGAGAGTATATACTTCTTACTGATAGTTTCTAGATGCAGATAAGATTAACTCTAGTTGGCAGTTATGTTATACATATAAGTCGTACAAAATAAGCTGTAGCAATCCTTGTGCACTAACCGGGACCATTTTGAATGAATGTTTTTTCGATATTAGTAGATTTATATGGCATTGAGTTGAGATTTCAGATATTTCCTTTGAAAACGGAAAATTCTCTAATTAATAAATGAAATTCATTCATTTTAATAGCATAAATAATTTTTGTGAATATTTGGATATTTGTTTGAAAAATGCTTTGTTTTCAATACAAATTATGAAAATGAAAAGAAGTTATCGCATTGTATGAATGTGAGACTTTCATTCTGGAATGCCATCAGATAACTTGTGAAAGAACCTTTGACACGCGGAGCACGCAGAAAAGCCATCACTAAAGTTTGTACTTTTGAATAGTGAAGCATTTTTCTATTCGCAACATCCCGGTTCAAGAAATTTTTCAAATAGAATGTATGTGTACAGCAATTCACATTTTGTCATTGAATATTCAATCTTTTCAGAGTCATTTTTCCATTATTGTTATCTATCAGTACCTAAAGAATTATTATCTAGATAAAAGTTTTGGAAATGGGGCATTAGATTACTGTTTTCCGCCAGGCGGAATGTCATTTTGTGGTGTCGGAGTAAAAGTCATGATTTTTGGTAAGAATTATAAAATTGTTTGAAACAAAACAGTTATATAGTTATTAACGTAACAAGGCCGATATGTAGAAAATAACGGATGAGGTTGGATATTGTTCCAAGTTCGCTATAACTAACCGAATCCGTTATTTGCGTATCGGCCGTGTGCCGTTAAAAATTTTTCGTAATCCCGTTGAAAGATTATATTTTGATTCCGAAAAAAGTAAAAACCCCGTACCTCGCAATTCTAAAGAGAAATCCCAACGTCGTGCACTCTGTTGTCATGGAACAGTTTGACAGTTTTATAAACATCGTCAGTTTTTTGTGTTCACAAGTTCGCTTTAACGACGACCATGGATGAAATTGATGAAATTGAGGAACAAAATCAAATTCCTTTAGAAATATTGGGAGAATCATGTGCAGTGCAGCGAGTGTTGATTAACTGCCGAATATAACTCAAGAGCGATATCAAAAAGAATATGAAAATTTTGAAATGTGGCGTAAAAGCAAGAATGTAAAGGTGGTTAATGAAGATGTATTATTAGCCTATGCGAAATGAAAATCAGAGGTTTATTCTCCCAACTCGCTGTGGACCAAGATTTCAATGTTGTTATTGTAAGCCGGCCGCCGGCCGTTATGAAATTATAACGGCCGGCGGCCGTTAACACTGACTTTTCAATTGTCATCTGAATACCGTTAAATCAAAATAACAGTATGGGATTACGAAAAAGAATTATCAGTCATTCATGACAAAATCATTATAAGCTGAAGAGGGCTTAGTAATGCCTTTGTAATTTGAGATTTTCGTTACGCGGACGGTATTTTTAAATGTCATCATGGAAATCCCAATATTTTCAGGCATCATTAGTTCAGGAGGGTATAGAAAATATTGTTGTTTTTGGAAATTTCCGATTCGCGGGAGGCATTTTGTAAAGTAATCATGAAAATCATGATTTTTGGAATAAATAGTTGAGAAGGTATCCAAAATAGTCACTCACTCATGGGGCATTTTAGCGAAAATTCATCATTGAAAGTGTTGCCAACATGATAAATATTAAGTCCCTCCAACAGCCTGAAAATTTGAATTGAAGTATTTAATATTCATAACGGCTTAGTTTTTAATCATAAGTTTTGATTTCAAAAACCTTTGTATATATTCCCCACATCCAAAGCTTAGATTTTATGTCATGAATAAATTGGATTTCATTGTGTTTGTTCATTGTTCAATGTATTGCATTGTTGATTAATATTGAATAGAGTTGTTCGTATATTATTGTATATATTGATACAGGCATGTAAATCCCACCTGAAAATGTGGAAATAGATGGTGTAATTTAATAAAAATATTTGTGTGTATATGTCTACTCATTCCAAAAATTTTCACAATTAGATTAACAACGAGGAAATTAGTCGAAATGCATAAAAATCAGTTTCATCAATTCATCATGCGATAAATTCCTGATTTTCCTTTTTTCCTGAGGAGAAACCTCTTAGCTCCTCGATGTAGGGTTTTATTGGAAATTGTTTTGACATTTCGTCAGAAAAGTGTAACAGAAAGTAAGGAGAAACGCACAGTTTTCAATTTATTCAGTAGATTCACTTACTATATAACGTACCTACAATATTTGAATAAGAAATATTAATATTATTATCATGATTCAAAGTGAATCAATTGATAAATTTAAATATATTAAAACAATGGTTAATAATAACAATTAACACATTCATTTATAGTTATTAACTTAACAAGACCGATATGTAGCAAATAACGGATGAGGTTGGATATTGTAGTCCGAGGCGCAGCCGAGGATTATAACTAACCGAATCCGTTATTTGCGTATCGGCCGTGTGTCGTTGAAAATTTTTCGTAATCCCGTTGAAAGATTATATTTTGATTCCGAAGAAAGAAAAAACCCCTACCTCGCAATTCTAGAGAAAAATCCCAACGTCGTGCACTCTGTTGTCATAGAACAGGTTGACAGTTTTATAAACAACGTCAGTTTTTTGTGTTCTCAAGTTCGCTTTAACGACGACCATGGATAAAATTGAGGAACAAAATCAAATTCCTTTAGAAATATTGGGAGAATCATGTGCAGTGCAGCGAGTGTTGATTAACTGCCGAAAATAACTCAAGAGCGATATCAAAAAGAATATGAAAATTTTGAAATGTGGCGTAAAAGCAAGAATTTAAAGGTGGTTAATGAAGATGTATTATTAGCCTATGCGAAATGACAATCAGAGGTTTATTCTCCCAACTCACTGTGGACCAAGATTTCAATGTTGTTATTGTAAGCAGAATGATGTTTTGAAATAAATATTTGAACAAGTGATTTCTTAACGGCCGCCGGCCGTTAACACTGACTTTTCAATTGTCATCTGAATACCGTTAAGTCAAAATAACAGTATGGGATTACGAAAAAGAAATAACACACGTTTCGGTGGTACTTCACCTTCGTCAGATGCTATTCATATGCTTCAGATAGCATTAGCATCTGAAGAAGGTGAAGTTCCATCGAAACGTGCGTCATGAGTTATTTCTTCAAATAAATGTGTAAGTTGTTATTATTGACCATTGTTTTAATACGTTTATTAATTTACACAATGTAGCGGCCCAATCAATCCAAATTTTGATAAATTTGGAATTAGCTTTCAATTAATCGATATCCAATGATTTCAAAATTTCAATAGTTACCTTCTTCGATGTATGAACGAGAATACTATATCGTGACTCGTTGTCAATTAGATCAATATTTATCAGAATTATAAAATAAGTTTAACTTCTTATCAAGTATAGATAAACATCCAAAATAAATAAGTTTGGGATTTCTGGAAAAAGAGAAAAT
>JARQZK010005173.1:120000-142500 GCA_030704885.1 Cynegetis impunctata
CATATTAAATAGGAAAATAATTGAATGAAAACAATAATCCGGTGGCAAAAAAATTTTATCGCGATTTTTCAATTAGTTATGCAATAGTTGATTCATAATTTTTTGCTTGTTGAACATAAACATTGCAAATGTGGTAACTGTTAAACTATAGATCTGAGTTTCTTTTTCTTGGAGCTCGTTTTGAAAGGTTTCAAAATAGATTCGCGTTGAAAAAAATCAGAAAATTTCATGTTAAACAGTTTCAAAATAAAAGAAATGAAATAATCGTAACATTTGTTTTTCAATTATCTTATTAACAACGCATTTGTTTATAATAATGTTTCATACAATAAGAGATGAAAATTTGAAAAAACTTCATTCATGCAGCTTGCGATAATAAAAAACGGATTTATTGAAATTATTATAAAAAAATTTGTTTTTACTTTGTAATTACGTAAATTGTTGATAAAAAACTGAGAAAATAAAATTATCAAATTTTTTCAAGAAGGATCTTTTCTGAAGCCTTTCAAAAATAACTCCAAGAAAAAAAATTCTCAGATATATACTTGAACAGTTACAAGACTTACAATTTTCATGTTCAGACCCAAAACAATTGATAATTAACCATTGCATAACTAATTAAAAATCGTGATAAAAATTTTTTGCCACCGGATTATAGCTCATTCACCTATTCAGTAAGTTCCTGAATTTTTTAATTCATTAATTTTCCTATTTAATATGGTAAAATAATGTTTATTGTTGAAGTGTCCAAAATGGGCATGGCTTGAGCAAGCGGAACTTTTATAAATATTTAGATGCTATACCAAATCGAATGACACCTTGCTCATATTTTTCAGAGACTGCTGAAAAAAGTTGAACAAAAAGCACTTGTTGACTAGACTAATAGCAGAGAACTTCCGTTCTCATAATATATAATTCATCGTTTTTATAAAATTTGTCAACATCTAAAATTGTGACACTTTACACTCGAGTGTAAACATTTGCATAGAGCCTCGATTGTTTAAATATATCCTAAATTAATGATTTAAACATATTTCATATATCTACCTCTGCCGAGTCTTGCGAAATATAGCAAAAAAAATTTTGTAGAATTTTCTGTAATGGGTCCAACTTTTTCAAACACAAAATTAATATAAAATTAAACTTCTTGGCTTGATTCCTCTAACAATTATCAATTCATAAACTATTCTGCTTTCAGGTTTTATAGAATCATATTCATTTGGCTTCATTTGGCATTTCACAGACCCCCATATTTAAAGAAATTCAACTCCTCCTCTAGCGAATTTTTGGTATTCTGAAATTTTGGCGATTTTCAGTTGTCGAATACCTTAACCTACATGGCTTCGGTCGAGAACTAACTATATTTACATACCTTTGTACATTATGGCATCTAGATGAAACAAAATGAGATATTCCTACAGCATTTCCCACAAATAACACAGACATTCTTACCGAAGAATGAACTGAATACTCTGCAGATCCGACAAACTGAGAAGCGTGAAAAATGACTGAAAATTCTTTGAAATGTAAATTTCCGGCAGTATTTCCCAAGTAGTGAATCATTATTCGTCAGACCTCAACATCAATGCGTTATTAAATTTTCTTCATCATGCTGATTTCGTATCAGAAAATATGTTCAGAAAATGAGAGAAAATCCAACCAAGAATCATGAAGTGAAAATATTATTTGAATATATTATACGAGTAATGCATTTTTATGAACAAATCTCCGGCTATTCGTTTCCCATGAGGAAAGCAGAGGATTTTCACGAGTTAAGAGGGGAAAATTCCTTCAATTTGGGCAAATTGTGCGATTCAATATAATGGAAAAGATTATTGTGACTAGAGTGAGGGTTCCATCTCTGTTTGCTTACGCGAAATGGCATTTTTCCATATGTCCCATTCATAGGAGACTAGTGGGTAGATCAATATAGGAAAAAACGTAATAGGTTTTTCATTTCGTTTATTTATTCGCCCTTAGGATTGGCGGATTTGAATGGCTTTGTGTACCATCTTTCAACTTCTGTCCACGAAGTTATTGAGTAACATTCTGCTTCGCAAGATTTCTTTCAGATTATTCAGATGGCATACGTTTCAAACCTTTTATATATCACACGATATTTCAGAATACTTACCTCAATATAAGATATTTTATCTAGAATTCCTTTACCAAATATTCATTTTCTTCATGTTCACCGCTCATTTTCAGTAGTATTTTCCCCGAAATTAAATGACTATTGAAGTGTATCAAAATTGTTTCTATACATCCTATACCACGATTCTCGATCGATTTTTTGGTGTCTGATATATATATATATATATATATATATATATATATATATATATATATATATATATATATATATATATATATATATATATATATATATATATATATATATATATATATATATATATATATATAGATAGATATGGATGAACCGCGTAAAAGATTTTTCAAATCATTTACACGGTTCATCCCGAGAACCAAGTTTTTCAAATACTTTCGACCGCGGAAATCTTTCTGAACATAATATATATATATATATATATATATATACAAGGCCGTAGCCAAAGGGAGGCCAGAGAGGGCTGAGCCCCCTCTGGAATTGTTTACCCTCTCTAGAAAGGATACCAGAATTATTACAAACTAAAAATGTTTATATCTGCGTTGAAACATAAAACTAGCCTAGTTACAAACAAATCTACCTTATTGTAAAACCGACTCAAAATTATTTATTTGCGGCATCTTTTAACCCGCAAAACATGTTGACGTTTTTTTCCTAAAATAAAATAGCGTCGAACGAGCGGCTACTAGCAGGGTTGCCAGATTTTTCAGAGCCGTGTTGCACTTTAGACACTGATTTGTCGCTCAAAAGCGCAACCTTGGTTGCGACATGTTAACTGGGAAACATTGGTGATTTTTGGGGTATTGTTGGGGTAATTTGCTGCTACCTTTTCGCTTTGGACCCTGGGTCCTAAGACTCACGGTTGAGAAGGTATAATTTTTTTAATTTTTTTTCTCAAATTCCCCAAAATTCCACCGTTAAACCCTCATAAGTTTTTTATTAATACCTGTAAAAGACCAATTTTTTCAATATATATATATATATATATATATATATATATATATATATATATATATATATATATATATATATATATATATATATTATATATATATATATATATATATATATATATAAATATATATATATATATATATATATATATATATATATATATATATATTTTATATATATATATATATATATATATATATATATATTTATATATATATATATAGGGTGTCCTAATTGCCATGAGCCACTATTGGTATCTCGGTAATTATAAGAACTACAAGGTCGGTTAGTTTCATATTTGAAAAAAATTCTATCTCGAACTACGGGGGTTTTTCGAAAAAATTGCTTAATTGGCTATTTGATCGAGTATCTCAAAAAGTATAATTTTTACAAAAAATTAGTGAAGGAAACAATTTATGCATTTTAGACGTTCTTCAATCCGGTATTTTTCAAGGAAATTTGGTTCGTATAGTTTTCGGGATATTATCTTCAACTTACTTATTTTAAATACGGACCTGTATTTTTTTATTCCATTTCTTTAAAAAACTTTTTTTTCTGATTTTAATGATGTATCACGTGTTCATATTTATTTGCGTTTTAATGATGAAAAGACAAAGTTCAAGTTGTTTTGAGTTTTGAAAACAATGAGAACATCAGAGGTGGCTTAGACTACCAATAAAACAATTTCCTATTTTAATAACATAAACAGACTATTGCAGCGTGTAATGAAAGAAACTGTTTATTAAGTTTTTAAAATTTTAAACTTTTTACCATTTAATTAAATTCAACTTATGTAATAAACCTTAAAACTTCCTTATTATTTTCAAAATTACTTTTGCCAAAATTCAAAGTGGATGATATATACCTAATGCATTTGTTTCATCTTCTGCATTCTCTGTCGTTACAATTGTTCCCCATTCTGAAGGATGGTTAAATGATCCGTATAGTAGCAAATTTCGCTCTAGCCTTGTAAAAATTATTCGATTCGGTAAGCGCCTTTCTGGATAAGAATTTTGATAAATTTGAAAGGCTCTTTCAGCACTTCGAAATGCTTTTGCAAAACAAAAATTTAATCTAATTTTTCACCATTGGAAAACGCTACCATGTTGGTTTAAACTTACTTTGACACGACACATGTATGACGGATCATAGTCTTTTATAAGCAATTGTTTCTCTTTACTCTATGATTAAACCTATGATAAAATGAAAAAAGTGCCAAAAAAGTTAAATACTAGTTTTTTACCATTTAAATACAAACGAATATGGCCATGGGATACATTGTTGAAATCAGAAAAAATAGTTTTTTCTAATTTAGGAATGAAAAATGCAGGTCTGTATTCAAAAAACAAAGTTAAATGGGATATTTCGAGAAGAAGACGAACCAAATTTCCTTAAAAATACCAGCTTGAAGAACGTCTGAAATGCAAAAATTTTCTTCCTCACCAATTTCTTGTAAAAATTATACTTTTAGAGATATTCGATAAAATAATTTTGAGCAATTTTTCGAAAAAGCTCGAAATAAATTTTTTTTCAAATCTGAAACCGGATTGTCAATTTACTCCAAAAACTGCACATTTTATCTAATTTGACCAACTTTGTAGTTATTATAGTTACCCAGATAGCAATAGTGGCCCATGGCAATTAGGACAACCTGTATATATATATATATACATAATATATACATTTTGCCATTAAAGATATTTATGAATTTTTATGGCAAATATGATCTGACTAAATCTATTTTTCGAAATTATTTCAAATAACTTGTATTTTTTTGATTTTCAAGTTTCTTGTGTAATTTCGAGTTATTAATCTTTTTGTGATTTTTAGGGTATTGTACACCTGCATAGCTTCTGCTAAGGAAGAGGGTTAAAAATTGGTACGTCGAATGAGTAGATGATTATGAAGTAAACCATGGAGGTTTCAATAGGTTTCTTTCTCCGCCGCAATTTTTATGTTGAATACTCATTAGTTTTTGAAGATATGAGTGCTTTGCACAACCATACAGCCACTACAAGTTCAGTTAGAAATGTATACGTGAGATCGTTTGTTAGGGAGGTGCTATTTGGCTGTTTCAAATGGTTTCTTCTATGTCAAATTTTTGCGTTGTTGCGTTGTTGTTTCTCCACCGACTATTGGTCTCTTTTTCTCACTTTCAAAATGATCTTAGATCCACCTTTTAACCAATTCGACGTACCAGAAATCCAACATCATTTTAACACCTACATCAACGAAAATTTCAAGGATCACCGCAAGATATATACGGATGGCTATGTCATGAATGGACACGCGGGGTGTGCGATTTACGACCCGAAAACTCCCTACGAGGTTATCCTAAAACTGCCAGACCTCTTTTCCACTTACACCTGCGAAAAAATTGCACTCATCGAAGCTATCGAATACGCGAATAGCGTACATGATCGAAACTTTGTGATTATTTCAGACTGTCGTAGCGTCTTACAGAATGTCGCCAATTTCAAATTTTCTCCAGCCACTTCACACATCCTAATCGAAGCAATGAAACAACTTTCCAACGCTCAAAAATTGAATAAAAAAATTACATTTTTATGGGTAAGATCACACAAAGGAATTAGGGGTAACGAGGTCGCAGACAGTTTGGCAAAAAGGTCAACTCTACAATCCATGGAGACCAGTCACTTCTCAATCCCATTGTACGAGGTATATAAACTCCTGAAGAAGCATATTACCCAGGAGTGGACTGAGTCTTTCAGAAAAGACCCAAGAGGTTTATACTACAAAAATTGAATGAATAACACTTCATCATGGTATCATAATTGTGAAATACACAGGCATTTTATAGTCACCATCAATCGTTTACGAACATCCCACGGCCGTTTCGGTAAACACATGTTCCGCATAGGGTTGAGACAAAATCCCCTATCCAATGTGGTGAAGAAGAAACACTGGAACACATCTTCATGCTATGTCCCTTGTATGAAGATAATAGAAGAGAATTATTCACTGGAATTCATGGATGCCTGAAATCAGGCCCCATAAATAGGGATACAATAATTGCTAGTAATAACATGAACATATATCTGATGATCTACGATTTCCTAAAGAAGACCAATTGGAGAATATAACTTAATATAGACTTCAATCAGACCTCCTTGACGTGGAATCACCTTTAGTCGCTCCTGAGTCGCAGAGAAGCTTCATTAATTTCTTATATAATTATTTGTATATTAATTTATATTGTTCTAATAGAACGAGCTCATTAAGAGACCCCACTAGAGTGGAGGCCTCACCATAAAAAAAATGGTTTCCTCTATGTCAAATTTCATGCGTTCATGCAGGTATTCTAGCTTTATACCATCTGTTCAGTCTATACAAATTGACCTGGAAGGTTTAGAATTTGTACAGGAAAAGAACAAAAATTAGTTAAAAATATGACCTTAGAGACAGAGTTCTACTGCTCATAGTCCAAAATCCCAGAGCCGCCAGACGTACCTTATTTTCTCAGTAGTAAAATTTGTGGGATGAAGTAGTGCTCGTATGTACTTTCAATGTATGGATACTCGCTATCTTGTGCCGACGACCCATTTCCAGGTATCAGGTGATAAAGATGGAAAAAAACTCGACCTACTTACCATATTTTCTCACACTTGATTTTTATATATTATACTCGGGGAACCATTTCAATACCTTATGCAAGCTGCCAAAACGATCGTATGGGCCAAACATCCCCCAAGACACACATTAAGTGTGAGTATGACAGTATAAGCAAAATGTCATGATTCGCCCATTTATACTCAAACATAGAGCATGCTTGACTAGACAGTAAATTAATATAGAAGGGAGTTCGACGCGCATAGATAATCACTATCGCGCTTAGATGAGCAAATCATGACATTACGCTCATACTGTCATACTCATACGAACACTTTATTTGTGTCTGGCGGGATGTTTGGCCCATACGATGGGCCAGCTTCAGTGGTGGATTTACCAGCAGGCTGAGTAGGCTGGAGCCTAGGGCGGCAAATTTTGAGGGCGGCAAATTTAGTTCATAAATTTTTTATTTTTATTTACAAATTGAAAAAAAATTATTATACACACAAAATACGAATTTCGAAAATTATGGAGAAATTGAAATATTTAACAAAAATTGAAATATAGTCCTATATACAGTGCTAAATAATAAATATTTCAACATTTCTACATAAACAATTGGTAAACGCTTTATTAATTATACATTAATTTTTAGTATATAGCGATTCGATATCATAGTCGAAATTTAGTTATTTTTACATATTTTCTTCACTGATAACTGCTATAATTTTTTCTCCGTGTACCTAATAAATATGAGATCTTACACAACTCCATCTTGATATAATATCGATGGTCTAATCATGATTGCTGCAGCAAGTTCGCAAATTGTCAAATTCAATTTCAGAAAATTACTCCTTCATGCGTAAAAAATACTACCTCTGACTTATTTTTATTAAATAAAAAACTAGTTCAATATCTTATAGAGATATAGTCTTTTGGTTTAAATTCATCCAATAACTGATATTTGAACGACTTCGACTTGACAATAAAAAAATTCCGTCCACAAAATAAGAAGTTAGACAATTTGCTGATTAGTAAATCAATAAATTTCATCAGTTAATTATTTTATTTGTAGTGAGAAAAAGTTTGGAAAATCTAAATGTGCATGACTTAAGCGCTCATTTGGAAAACGTTCCAAATCCATACGATATGGCATTAAAATTACTTTTTTTATATATAAAAAGCAGTGGCGGCTCGTGAGTTTGTCTACAAAAATAATATTGGGTTATACATATTTGTATATCTGTTTTTGGTTTCAGGCAAAATCTTTAGCCAATAGAATATCTTTGGGTTTTATCAATTCATCTAAATCTAAATAATTTTTCAACAAAAATGCATTCGTACATGTGCAAAAAAACGAATATTTATCTGATCTGCATAAACCATACGTAAAAAAGACTCAATATTCACATTTCCCAAGAGCTGAAAACTTACTAGACTGTTTTTATGCTTTGGAGAATTCACATGTGTTATAATCTTGCTTACCAAATGTTTGAGATCAAGAACTTGTAACGTGTCAATTCCCCACTTAACCGCCGCCACTGAGTTCTAAATCAAATCACAGATGAAGAGACTCGCGCAATTCGGGATGACATGCGCATCACGAAAATCTCGAGATAGCTTCGAATTAACAGGTACAAGATCCTTCTTTCTTTTAGCAAATGGTTGTTGGGAATAACACATCATAAATTGGTAAAATTATAGTCAATATCAATTGAACGTTCATTAAAGTTTATTGAAATTATTAAATATCTGTGGCGTCTGATAGACGGTAAGTTATGAGAAGAAATATAATTATTTCGTATAAATGCATTATCTTGAAAATTTGAATTGATTCCTTATTTAAATTTTTCCGCCATTTCATTTTTTTATCTATATTAAATTATTCATCTTTCAATATTGAAATAATCATCTTACATTTCTTAATTTAAAACATTTTTACTTTATTTGCTTATTTCATTCTCTCAATTTAACGAGCGGCGATGGCTCAGCGGTAGAGTGGTGGACTGCTAACCGCAAGGTACCAGGTTCGATCCCCGGGCCACTCCAACGAATTTAATCGCCGCTCCGTGTTTCTGAAGATACGTAAAGATGGTGGTCCCGGCTACTTAGTAGTCGTTAGGTCATGTTAGAGGTCATTGCGCGACCTGAAAACTTTAACACAAGACTTACCACCACAAGTCACACGAACTTTACTTTTTTTTTTAACACAAGATTTTTGTAGGTTAACGATGGCAAATTTCACGTGGTCATATCTTATGTTCAGTTTAATGTTGAAACATATACTGTCTTTCTTAGCATCTTTGCTTGAGATAAATTTAAATGTTAATTTGAATTGGCCACCGATACCCTACAGATATTCTTGTAAAATATTAAGTTTGAGATTGTATGTTGATTTGCGCCGAATTATTTTAGCCACCTTGGCTAGAGCTAGAAACCACCTTGTCTGGAGTTTAGAAAACCACTGTATCTGAAATTTAAAGAACCACCTTATCTGAGGCTAATATCCACATTGGAAACCACAGCTGAACCAGGGCAGAAGTCAAGAGCACAATCCAACTAGGAAAAACATCGATAGAAAATTATGTAAAACGAAAAGGTGAGTCTCATTATATGTAAAAAGAAAACAGTAAATACCTTCATTTTATTTTGTTATTATTACTGAGAACAACCAAGAACCCATATATCCCTGCTAGCTCGGGCATAAATATATCTTAAAAGGACGGTTGGTTACAAACTCCTACCTTTATCCAATTTTCATCGCCTCCAAATATTAAAAAAACAAAACAATAAAAGCATCACTCTCACATCCACACAACCACGGAGTCCTGTTGTGAATGTTTTCATCAAATTTTTGCCTGAAACCTGGCCGATTTTCAATTCCTTTCTGTTCCTGAATTATATTTAAAACTGTATCTTTTGAATCCACTTTTTTCTACAAACTTAATTTGCTAAAAACAACTTTTTTCAACTCATGCACCCTCATTATGTTTATAAAATCGGCAAAATAAAAAATCAATACAACCCTCGAAACCATCCGCCAACACGGCAGGTAATCTTCATGAGGCCCAGACACGTTGAGTCCGTAGCAGTGCCTTGCCGTTATTGCGGGATATGTGGACTCGTGGCTCAAACGCCCGTGCTTATCCAAGAAATGTAATGTTCGTTGCAGTTGGATTGAAATACTGGTATAGTTTCGTAAATAATTACGGTGGAGCGTATTGTTTAGAGTTTTAGAATATTGCTTAAGTTTTATAGTAACTAGTTAAAAATTATATATGATTATATATTCATGTGTTAATTTAAATGAGCTCAGCGATCATTTTTCGTTCTGATGAGTTGCTTTTTAAATAGGTAATATACTTCTATTCGTTAGGTACGGTTCAATGTGAGAAAACATCGGATTTAGATTCATATGCAAGGATAGAATTGCGAATTCAAAGTCTCGCAAAGAAGTATTGTAATGCTTTTATTATTTAACTTACATTATAATACTAACAAATAATTAAGAAAAGGTATATTAATTTAGTTCCCCAAATGTATATTTTTTATGTTTTATTCATATTATGTAAGTATTGTATCGTTTAAAGACATGCCTTATATTACTTTGAAATTGGTACATCATTGACATATTTTTTGCTTAAAACAATGTTTTTTGATAATTCTTTCCTATAAAAATAATCAAGGATCTAACACGGTACACCATAGTTCTCAATGATACTAACCATACGGAAAAAGTTGATGTAACGAGGATGATGGAGCACAAGTCATAAAGTTGGAATTTTATTGATAGAGAATTGATATGATTGTGGACTAAGATATCAAAATTTAGTGGCGGCAGAAATTGAATAGCCTACGGGCGACAAATCTGTAAATCCGCCACTGGGCAGCTTGCATAAGGTATTGAAATGCTTTCCGGAGTATCATATATAAAAATCAAGTCTGAGAAAATAAGGTAAGTAGGTCGAGTTTTTTTCCATCTATAGCACCTGATAGCTGGAAATTGGCCGTCGGCACAAGATAGCGAGTATACATTGAAAGTACATACGAGCACTACTTCATCCCACAAATTTTATTACTGAGAAAATAAGGTACGTCTGGCAGCTCTGGGATCTTGCTCTATCACGCATTTATTTGATTATTAATTGAATTTCCTTTTCTTCTCCATACTTCTCATTTAGTGGGATAAAATAGCCCTTCCAGAAAAATTCGAAATTTCCCGTTATCGATTGTTATAAGAATTGATGAATTCATTACCTCGATATTTCAAGTATATCGCGCTTCCCTAAATCTCATCAGCACCTGCTTGTACGCCACGCACTTCGCCGGCAAGCTGGGGTGGCAGAAGGCACGCGGTGCATCTGTCACTAGACAGATGTTCTCTCGAACTCCGGTCGGAACTGGGTAGGGCGTACTCCGGACGTTCCGCAATGAACGCACCTGCCAGTGGCGTAACAACCAGTATCGTAGAAATTCATTGACCCATTTAATAATTATCGCTTCAGGAATCAATTGTTCATATAAATATTTCCAAAGTTTCAGAAATTCAAATCAAATTTTTTGGCCAAACTAAATTTACTGAATTTTTTGTGAATTGAACTTATTTTCAGATTTAATTCAATTTATGAAAGAATCTTGCAGTTGTATATTGAAAATAGAAATTCTTACTTTCTTAGTATTTTAGGAAATTTTTTTATCGAAACAATATTGGTAGTTAAGAAATTTTTTCGTTAAATTTGGCTCCAGGTTCCGCTTTACGTTTTCTATATAATAGAAAAATTATTTTAGAGATTTACTCGATCGTTGTTTTCATCTTGTATTATCATATTTAGAAAAAAATTCTTTCGATGTATATAGTTTTCCAAATCATCGAATAATCATACCCAACTAAAGTTCGTAATCACATATTTGAGTTTCAAGAAACTACACCGCCACTAGCAGAAAATAATAGAACTTGAAAATAATAGTATCTGAATGCAGGTATTTAGGTAAGTGCAAAGAAGACAAATTCATAATTAATTTTCTTTGATATACTTACCTATGAGTTATCGAAGTTACTTCTGTTGCCGGGATTTCCATTACTTCATGTCAAGACTTTATTACCTTCAATACTTCAATGTCATTGCATAATTATGAAGTTGAATGCTTGAACAATTTTTTTGTTATATATCAAAATTCAAGATTGATGAAATGTTTTTTCAATAATATTGTGGTATCTACTAATTCCTTACATTATTTTCCATATAATTCAAAATAAAAATTATTGGTTTTCAGTTCTAATATATAATTTCAGTTATTTATATACCAAGTGCGTTATATAGATCCTAATGCCCGAAGGGTAACATTCGGCCCGAGGGATGAATGTTGCCCGATGGGCGTTTGGATCTAGTATAATGCACGTTGTGCACACAAGATTTCATTTTTCACGAAAAAATTATTTTATTATAAAGAAAAATGGATTTTAAAATCGGTTCATTGCTCCTATACTTTCCATTTTCCTTCTCATAGTAGGCATGTCATTTTAGACCGGGAGCCGAGAGGGTTTTTGCATGTATCATAGGCCCCACGACGAGGCTTTGGGGGCTGATAGACAATGTTATTCTCAACTTCGAATTCTCGGTATGGCACCCCTAAAGTGTAGCTTTTAGGAGGGGTGAATTTTCAAACGTGTTGTCTATATCCGTGCCGCTGGATCATAGGCCCCACTTTGATTCTTGTATTATGTGGTTAAGCAAGTCGCCAAAGTCCGCAAACTCAATATGCCATACCAATATGGCGTCACTTAAGGTCCGCCATACTTACCGAAACGTGTAATTTTTTCACTGTGAAAATGGATCATAGGCCCCACGCTGTTGTTTCGTGATATTTGTTAACAATGAACTGTAGAACGAAGATCTCAAAACGCCATACCTCTGAGGCGTCGCCAAGTGGCCGCCATACTGGGGCAAACATGTCATTTTTTTGCCATGAACATGTATAATAGGTAGCGGTATGGCGTTTTGGTTTTAAGATGCTCTCCTACATCACTTTAGCTGGTATCACACTGCCATACCTATAGAGTGTCGTTAAAGTGGAGCCATACCGAAAAAACCATTTTTTTAAAATTTTCAGCCACGCTCTGAAATGGCTCGGCAGAATTGCCTCAAAACTTGTATTTATAGGTTTTCGAGGTCGCTGATTACTAATTTGATGTCAAAATTGTAAAAATCAAAATGGCGGATCCAATATGGCGGAAAAAATTTTCAAAATGCTCCTTTTTTTTCTGAAAATGCGTACTTATAGGTTATCGAGATCACTGATGATTTTATCGTTGAACTACTGATCAACGAGAATTATTGATATTATGTTTACAATGTATACAAAAAAAATTACAGAAAATGAAATAATTATAAAATTGAAACGCGTCTACAGGGCACGATACATAATCTGATATATATATATATATATATATATATATATATATATATATATATATATATATATATATGAATTGGTATTATCCCTATGTGAGTTCATATTTAATAAGCAATGAATGAAATAACGCTTTAATCACTTAATTTACAAATAAAACAGGCTCGTTTCTCATTAAAAATGTCTTTATCCATAGCGGTAAGAATTTCACGTATACTTCTCGCACAAACTGCCGGCAGAAAAATGGTTGGATTCGAAACCCGGTGAACTGGCAGCGTCCGGTCAAGAAAGAATATTTATTATTTTATGATTACAGAATTTCCAACATCTGGGTAAAACCTGGGATAGGGAGCAATAGGAATATATAGATACCTACCGAAAAGGGCAAAAATATTTATAATTTGGACTTTTATTGACATCTGTAGTATATTTTGCTTTCTTTCTATGTCAGCTATCAGTTCAAATTTAATTATTTCGAGCGAAGTGTTTTGAATTAAATAAATTTCCTTCTTAATGTAATCCTGGAAATGCTAAGCATTTATTTGGCATACATTATTTTACTTCATAACTTGTTTGTGTTTTTAACGAAAAATATTTTTAACATAAAACACCTGTTTTTACAGCGCAGAGCTGAATTATATACACTATATTATTAGTATTCATTTCGACAACAATTTTACTTGAGAATAACCACTGTTGTAATTTTTTTTAATATGTCTATACATGCAGAAAAATTATACACAATATTATCATATAGGTACATACAAATTTGAAAAAAATTATATATAGGTATATATATATATATATATATATATATATGTATATATATATATATATATATATATATATATATATATATATATATATATATATATATATATATATATATATATATATATATATATATATATATATATATATATATATATATATATATATATATATATATATAAATATATATATATATATATATATATATATATATATATATATATATATATATATATATATATATATATATATATATATATATATATATATATATATATATATATATATATATATACGATTAATTGTGCACGTTAGCGACATACAATGGGTATGACTGTGATATATTCCTGCTTTATAATTCAAAATACACCTAAAATTGCCGGTATTGCAGTGGGATCTTTAATACACTTAAACTATAAAAATGTGACAATTTTGCCAATATCTGACGTTAGCGACATGCCATAGGTATGGCAATGATATATTCGTGTTTTATACTTCAAAATACACGTAAAAATGCTGGTATGGCAGTGGGGCCTTTGATACACTTAACCTATAAAAATGTGACATCTTTTTAAGCCAATATCTGACGTTGGTGACATCGCATGGGTATGGCGCTTTCAGAACTTTGTTCAGGACATCAAAATGAACAAATGAGACACATTTTCATAGTGGGGCCTATTATACATGTTCATTGCTGAAAATGACATGTTTGCCCCAGTATGGCGGCCACTTGGCGACGCCCCAGAGGTATGGCGTTTTGAGATCTTCGTTCTACAGTTCATTGTTAACAAAGATCACGAAACAACAGCGTGGGGCCTATGATCCATTTTCACAGTGAAAAAATTACACGTTTCGGTAAGTATGGCGGGCATTAAGTGACGCCATATTGGTATGGCATATTGAGTTTGCGGACTTTGGCGACTTGCTTGACCACATATTACAAGAATCAAAGTGGGGCCTATGATCCAGCGGCACGGATATAGACAACACGTTTGAAAATTCACCCCTCCTAAAAGCTACACTTTAGAGGTGCCATACCGAGAATTCAAAGTTGGGAATAACATTGTCTATCAGCCCCCAAAGCCTCGTCGTGGGGCCTATGATACATGCAAAAACCCTCTCGGCTCCCGGTCCATTTGTTGATATTTTGACTTTTGTGAATATTTTTGTGATCAAATTTAGTGAATGTCATTGCTACTTCCTTTGCGTAGTCTTATAGAAATAATGGAAATGAAAATGAATTTACCCAAGAATATCATAGAAAATGCAGCCAAACCTGCGAATAATTCATTGCCAGAGAAATCCAGAGTCGTATACGACAAGGATTATGAAGAATTTATTCAATGGAAGTTGCTTCATTTCTCCTCGTAGAATGAGCAGGCGTTATGATCCTTTATGCCCGCTAATAACGCCCTAGGGCAAAATGAGTGTATTTATAGCAACCGTATCTAAGGTAAAATCAACAAATAATATACAAGTGAAAATAAAATATTTATTGACTTATCTGCTATGATTATTTCACATACAACAGAGTTGTCAATTTTATGATCAGTTAGTTGATAATTTGTTCGCCCTACGAGTTGTGACGTTGTAACTCGAAGATAAGCTACTGATTTTTCTGACTTCAATTAAATAATTTTATATGTTATCATTTGAAAAATGATTGCATATTTTATGCTCATATATTTCATCATGTAGTTTACGGTATATATGTTAAATTTCATTTAATTTGTAGCATTTTTCAAATCGGTATTTCATCGAAGTCTAAATTCTACTTTTCATTGATATTATATTCATTCAAAGCTGTGATTCGTTTCGTTCCAGATTTATGTATGTCCACTGTTCATTATTAATTTTTCAATCAGAGTAAATGCTCTTCTGAGTTTCACAAAAATTACTACACTGAAAGCTGTTCTTGGCACACTTACATATTTCCTATAGTTGGCCAAATTGGTTTCTTTTAGGCTCTTGCACCATATATTATTGAACTGGGTTTAATGATAAACCGAGTTTAATTTGACATTTGACAATCGAAAATATCAAATTAAACTCGGTTTATCATTAAACTCAGTTTAAAATATACGGTGCAAGAGCCTACTAATGTTTATTTGAGATTCTAAATGATTTAACATGTTCTTCATGTATTGGTTAGTTTCAGAATGAAGGTAATGAAGCATTGCAAGGGTTCACTTCTGATTCGATTGCGATTAATTTTCAAAAAACTCATATGATCATAGTTACTTTCTTTGATTGCAAAAAGAATGAAAAATTTTCTTCGACCAATACACTTCATAATTTATTACTGTGCGTTCTGCCCACGCCACTGACGGCCCTATTTCTTCATCACCCGCTTCGATCAAACGCACATTGCACACATCGGTCGTACATGAAACTGGTTTTCTCTTTCTACTCCCGCTGTATCTTACATGTACGAAGAGGAAGGAAGTACCGGATGGCTGACTGTCTCAGACCAGCGAGTCCGTTGCACCATCATCTGACGCGATCACCGCGAAGAACACAGAACACAAGTTTTCCTATAATCGAACTGTTAGCGTAATTGGTATTCTATCGAAATAAGACCTATCAGTGTTGATGTGCTAGTGCGTAAGATGAAAAGAAGAAAGAGAAACAGTGCTAAAAGTAGTGCATTGGATAGGAAAAGCTTGAAAACAATAAGTGTGAGTAAATAAGCAATTTTTCAATTTATATTTGTAGTAATATTTGCTACCAGAACTGTATTTTGAACGTATGTGAGTAATACTAGTCACTAAGTAATATTTGTTGGAAAGGATACTAGTCGGAAATTTATATTAAATGAAATATTGTAGTTGAAATAACTTTCAGCACTGCTAAAACCTAATCAGAGCAGTTGTAGTCTTAATTTTAGTAGTCGAAAGTATTAGGATTAGCATGTAATTCTATATGTGGAATTGATGCTAGATCTGCTATGTGATAATTTAGCATTATATAAAATACTTATGAAGTACTTATTTTGAAAATACACCTTAGAAATTGGATCCACACAAATAATTCATCTTCATTCCTCAAAACAGTGAAACACTATTGTAAACATCGATGACTTGGTACATGACGTTTAATGTAGTTATGAGAGATTCGAAAGATATGTAGATACATTAAATTTTGAGACTTTATATGTAGATGCTGCAGTTTCATTGACTGGCAGATTTGAAGAATCTGAATTGCTCATATTGTTGATAAATTGGTGATTTTCTGACTTTTTTAGAAAACTTATGGTCCGATTTTGTCAGAACTCGAATCAGTTATTTATGACTTTTTAAATGCTTTTATTCTACTTTCTTTAATATTACTTCCAGCCTACTGTTTGAAAAAAATTGAAGATCTCGGTGCAAGAAGAGGACAGCTCCATTTCTCAAAACTTTTCAGAAATAAAGAAAAACTTTTGAAAAATTGATTTTTAAAGATTTTATTTTTATATTTAGCGACATTTTAGACTTCGTCACTCAAAAACCGGATTCAATGATATTTTCTAAAATAGTTATTTATGTACCAAGTGCGTTATATAGATAAATGTTGCGCGATGGGCGTTAGGATCTAGTAGTCTTATAGAAATAATGGAAATGTAAAGGAATTTACCAAGAATATCAAGTAAAATGCAGCCAAAGCTGCGAATAATTCATTGTCGGAGAAATCCAGAGTCGTATACGAGATGGATTATGAAGTATTTAATCAATGGAAGTTGCTTCATTTCTCATCGTACAATTAGCAGGCGTTATGATCCATTATGCCCGCTCATTACGCCCTAGGGCATAATGAGTGTATTTACAGCAACCGTATATCTAAGGTAAAATCAACAAATAATATACAAGTGAAAAATAAAAAAATTATTCGTCTTATTATATAAGGTCCTGTTTTTGCTCCAAATACATGTGATTTTATTGGTTTCCTTGGTGACAAACAATGAGAGAATAGTGACACTAACAATCATATATTTTGAAAATAGTACGGTACGTTTCATGTTTGCTTTATGAATTAAAAAATGTTGTACTTGAGCGCTTATTGCGGCCAGACAGTGAACTATGTTTGGCACAAGAAAGGGACAGCTCCCGGAAGTTGTCCTGTTCTTTCCCCGAAACACAGACTTTTAAAACTCCATTCTCTAATATCTTATGGAATATTAGTTGGAGCTGTATCGTTATTCCACTCAAACAGAGAGTGGAGCTGTCCCCTTCTTGCACCGAGGTCTTCAATTGCAGCTTTCAGTTTTCAAGTAATTGCACTTCCGGTACAAAATAGGTATTGTTCACCGTAGTTTTTCAAAGAGAGCTTCATAGCAGTTATTCTTATCCCACTATCTAGCCAAGTTCATGAGGAATTAGCGAAATATGAAAAAAAAATTGGGGATTCCGGTAAGTTCGAGACGATTTTGAAGGAAAATGAATCGCAGATGATTTGAAGCTAATTCTGGACATTTTTGTTCAAATGCTCTCTTTAATTCATTTGATTCAAAACAAAATCTCTCTGAATTAATCATGTCGTTGTTCGGTGGAAGCTCATAATGCAGAATTTCTTTCCAAATCCACCAGATACAGACCTTGTCTGTATTTGTCGGTTTGTGTACCCAAGCTTCACAAAATGCTCGCAGATAATGCATTTTGACCTATTTTACATTTGTGCTAATTTACGTATCCTATATTCTCGATCTGTGTTTTAATCTGATCTTCTTCTATGACGGAAGATTCACCTGGGCGTCTTTAATCTTTAAGTCTGAAATAAGAAGCTTTAAACCAGCAAACTACTTACGCACTGGTCTTTCAACTACCGCACCTTCCCAATAAACAGCGCGTATCTTATTCGCCGTTGAGTTGCATTGTCATCTTTCCATTATATCCAAATGCTTATAAAATTGATAAAAAAACGTATCGTAAACAAATTTTTACCAAAATATGACCGAAGTATCGTCTTTATTGATGTGTACGCATGCCATTTGTTTTCAATCGTTCTAATATATTCAGACCTGTCTTTATGCCATCTACCAAACTTTAATGAACTTTCCGGACAACCCAATATAATATGTACGTTTATTTGGAAATGTGAATGGTAAGGTAAGTGTGTGAGAGCGTGCTCATCTGGTTATAGGTCGCCGTAAATTTTCACGTTGATTGTTGACGGTGATATTTGAAATCCCACAAAACCCACGTCGATTCTTGATTTTTCACATACATAGTAGTAGAGGTAGAGTATTGCAAAATTATCAACCATCCACTCTCTCACCGTCTCCACCTTCGGTTTTGAAGAGATAATGAGGCGAAAAGTGTATTTCACGTCATGAAATCTAACTTTTGTTCTGTTTTTCCGCGCAGCTGTAGTTTGAATGTCACCTATCTAGAATTTCTGTCAAAGAATTTCTATTCAGACTTAATATTCCTATTTAATTGTTAACTCTATAATCTTATCTGGATTTTGTTTTCAAATTTAAACAACTTTTTGAGTAATGTCGAAAACGAGAGTAGTTTACTCCTGATCAAAATTTCTATTTTCTGTTCTCCCTTGTACAACAGTGCAGAAATTCAGAATTTGGAACTCTCCAATCTACATTTTGCACAATTCACCTATTTTCATTGCGGTTAAAATTTCCTGACAGAGGAATATTAAAAAAGTTTTCCATACGGTCCCAACTTTTTTAAACTCACTATATGCTTGTCTGGCAGAGACCTGCAACCGCCAGAATATTCTGGCTTTCTACATAGGTATGCTCTTTAAATAATCGAAAAAACATACCCTCAAAATTTTAGCCTTGTGCAAGTTTTGAATTACTATCCGGATGACAACATTGCTATCTTCTGGCACATGCTTGCAACCCTGAAAATAGGTTTTATTACACTTAAACATATGTAAATTACAACATATTGAAATTGTAGCTTTGTGGAAGCAGAGAGAGTGACGCTGCTTTTTCCTCCAGTTTTTGACGAAGGGATTCTTTGATTTCTTGAGTAGATAGCTTCTCCAGATTGAGTCGGAGAGCTCACTTCTTTTTAATATTTTTACTATACCGAGGTTGAAATTCAAGGACATTTTGGAGCATACTAGACGATGGTCTGTGCAGTTTTCGATGTAGGGTATGGCTTTTGTAGTATGGAGTTCTCCAAGTTATGACTTTTTGATGATGACATAGTCTATTAGGTGCCGGTGTCCTGATCTAGGATGACGCCATGTCCCTTTACGTTTATCTTTCTGTCAAAATGTTGTATTAGTGATGACGATACTGTGTTCGGCGCATTTTTTTAGAATTCGTTCGCCATTTTCATTTACATTGCCGACTCCGTTTGTTCAAATTACTCCAGGCCATACCTCCGCCAGGCGGCCTACTTTGGCATTGAAATCTCCGAGATGAATGATTCGGTGACGTTTGAGGACATGTCGAAGGGTGTTTTCCAATTGCTCATAAAAAACATCTTTGACTTCTTGCGCTGAGTCCATCGTTGGAGCGTATGCGCTCATTACAGTGACATAAGTCTGATCGGGAAGCTAATAGTTTAGTGACATAAACCGTTCTGATATGCCATGTGGGAGTTCGTTGAGCTTTGGGACAAGATCGTTTTTGATTTCAAAACCTATTCCATGGATTTTCCTAGATCCAGTTGGAAGACCCTTCCAGAAAAAAAGTGTAATCGTTGTCTGTAAGACTACCTTCATCCAGAAATCTGGTTTCGTTTATAGCCGCAATGTCCATATTTAAGCGTTTTAACTCATGAGCGATTGTTGCTGTCCTTCTTTCAGCGTGATCTGAGGTATCATTGTCCTGGAGAGTACGAACGTTCCATTTTGCACAATTGAAGGACTTTTTGCTTCGGTGAGTGGTTTCAGTAGACACCCTAGCCCGGAGATCCGATCGAGAAGTTATTTTAACTTCGGATTATTTTGCTCTACCTGAACTATCCATCTTATGCTTGAAGCTGCGTGTGAATTACGATAATGACATACGCTTGCCATGAGCTTCGGCCACTGTCGTGACGCTTGGTTGTTCATGGCACAGACCACAGAGGATCTGAGACTATGGGCCTTATGCCAGACCTTTAGAGTCGCCAGTAGACAGTTATTTTCTTCTCTCTACCTTCATGAGCTGATGGAAGTGCTCACGGTATGTAGGGTTATAGTGCCCATGCTCAGTCGTCAGAGCCTCGTCAGTAGAAACAGGGTACACCGCAAGTAGGCGAAGTTGGGGCCTGAGTAGAAGGAGCCCACTGTACCCATAAGTTACTTTTAACTGCGTATCCAAGCCACAAAATATCACTATGAATGAACTACTATAAGATATCTTGTCTTAAAGTAAAAATTTAATCAAACACTTTGCAAGAATGGAACTTCTACAGGTGCAAAATACTACCAGTTTACGGTATATGTTATATATATATAAATATATATATATATATATATATATATATATATATATATATATATATATATATATATATATATATATATATATATATATATAAATATCAATTAAATGAATAATGATATTAAGTTACCTCACTCCTAAAACACTGAAAGATTATCAGAAAATTTGCGCAGAGGTAATTTCATATTACGATAGCAAACACAACTTCGTTGTATGTTTGCATTGAACTTTTTTCGTTGGTACAAACATCGGATGTAAGTTGTTTATTTCAGCTTAATTATATACATGACAAAGGGCCAAAATTTCATATAAGGTTATTACGTTCTACATTTTCATGTAATATACTCCAATCCGGCCTCACCGATGAATGAATATCATATTTTCCATTCCTTTCTCTTAACTAGATTCGAAGCTTTGCATTTTCTCCGGAATTAGCTCTTTTACGGCTCTCCTTGCTCATTCTGTCTTTCAGATTATCCGTGTCAAGTTGGACTTAGCTATAATGTGATCCCGTTTATCATAATGAGATTTTTTTCTGGAATTTAGAGTGTTTTTATGAGAAACGTCGTTAAATTTATCTTGTATCTCGGCTTTCTTGGATATAATTTCACTTAAAGGTGAAGAGTAGAGGAAGGCTCATTATTTTCTGTTTATCGGCAGAGAGGGAGATTTATCATAATTCTATCCGCAGTCCTGGTAATGGATATTAGGTAATTTGCAGACGTTTTGATTGAATTCAGATGCAACGAAGAATACGAAAATGAAATTTTGATGGTAATTTTGCTAAAAACTTAATGGTTTGCATGTGAACTCACTAATTTATGATATTATCGAATTACGTTAAATTAGTCGCCTATATTTATTTCTACCCAAAGTGGCGTATATTTCAGTATCAATAATTGGAATAGATACTTTTTTGTGAAAGATTTGCCGTAATTTTATATAGGTCGATTAAATCAATTCACGACTTCCGTAATTTTCTCATTAATTTCAGAAATTGAAGAAAGATATACTCATCCCATTTATCTTGAGAAAATTTCAATGTTTTGCTTGAAAAAACTTCTATAAAACTCAAATACTCCTTATTAACAGATATTTTGAACTAATTCTAAATTTGCAAAGAAGTGCAATTGCTTGATTATCCGAAAAAATACAACTTGTGAGATCGTAGATGTTGTATATACTGAAAACTAAGTTTTCGATTTGAAGTTAATTTTAATTTTGTTTGATATTAGATATGATTAATTTTGATTTGCTTAGTTTTGTATGGGGATTTGTAATGCTT
>JARQZK010005173.1:145000-177500 GCA_030704885.1 Cynegetis impunctata
GCACTCGTGAAATATTGACTAACTTAAACTTGGTGTGTAAAAATAAAGGTGAAATAATTGCAATCTTTCAACGGCACTAACTTGCTCAGCTTAAATAGGACACCCCGTATTTTATATCACCAACAGATGTGAAATTTAATTGTCTATCGAATACCTGCATATATCCAATCGATATCTCTTCACGTTTTCAAATGAAATGCACATTCTCATCTTGCAAACTTATTTTAAGAAATTTAAATTTCATCAAGTCGCCTATGGCATTTTGAGAAATCAGAATTGATAGAAATAAACATCAAGATCATAATATATGCGTTTATCTTTCAATATCTTAAATGTTATGTACCAGTTCAAATTATGAAGGAAAGAAAATTATGGATATGAAACAAGCAATATTTTATATCGAGCGTTCCAAATGGCGACCATCAGACTCTTAACATAAACGTATACGTTTTATAAAACCATTAGCAACATAGTACGCGGGATAACATCTAGAATAGCTTCTCTGATACGCTGTTTCCATGGGCGACTTGGTAAATAAAAATTTCTTAAAATTAGTTTGCAAAATGAAAATACTCATTTTATGTAAAAACGTGAAGAGTTATCTATAGGAGTGTATTCAGGTAGAGTTGCGTTTCAGCTGTGAATAATTGCGGACGCATGTTTTCTGATCGGTGTTTTGAAGATTTTAATCGGTGCGATTAGTTTTTACTATCTGGTTCGGTATAATTTAAATACGTAAACTAACAGGTATTCAATATGCCTCTAAATACTGACCCTCCTGACAAAGGAGGAGGGTGGAGTGATTCTCAAATTATGTCACAGGCACTTAGGACCGTCCTTGTGGATGATGAAATGGACAGTGATGTATTATTTGAAAATGTAACAGAAAAGAAATACCTAATTCGTTACTCACTAATACAAAGGTCTCGTATTACGAGTTGTCGGATTCAGGGCCTTTCATTGTATACATTGAGAGTAAAAATAAGAACATCGGCAATTTGCATCCTCTTTCGATCGGCAAGTTAATATATAGAAGTGATAAATTAATCACGGACAATATACTTTCTATAGATAAAAATGGTAAAAGCAGATTGAGAATAATCTTTAGGACTTTTCTATCTGCAAATAAATTTCTGTCTTCCAAATTCTAGATTGACAATCAGCTAGAAGGTTATATACCACAATTTCTTATGAGAAGGAAGGGAGTCATAAAAGCTATAGACTTAGACATAACAAATGAGGAACTCAAATCTTATATCCAACCGGTGATGGGAAACTCGTTCAAAATAATAGAGGTCGAAAGGATGGATAGACGTGTTTATGATGAGTAAATTTCATACCTAGTACAAATATTTTAATCACTTTCAGAGGTCAGGCTTTACCGGACAAGATTTCGAGTTTCAACTATATTCGTGAAGATGAACCTTATGTTCAAAAAGTTATACAATGTCGAAAATGTTATAGATACGGACATGTGGACTCCCAATGCCGAGGTAATATTAGGTGTCCCAAATGTGGCGATGAACATTCTCAAAATGATTGCAAATCTGTAAACTCATCCTGTTTTCATTGTAAAGGCCTCCATGCGGCGAATGACTTTAAAAATTGTCCATTCTATTCTACCCAAAATAATATAAAGATAAAAATGGCATCAGAAAATATTTCATACCGGGAAGCAAAAATTTCTCTGGAATCAGGCTTTGCGAACTTTACAGCATATAAGCCAAATGTGTCTAGGGATAATATTTCCATGTCTATAAGCTCAAATACTGATTTCCCTTCGTTAAGGCCAACTGAAGAAAAAAATTTGGTGGATAGCCCTAGTAATCTCATAACGAAACGCAAACACGCTGACATTATACAACCGATTCCCTCCACCTCAGGAAACGGAGTAGGTTTGAAAAAAAATGACACTCTTACGGATGCATACTCATTTGATTTTTCAACAATATCTTGTCTTATAAGTAGTTTCTTAATATCATTTCTGAAAGATTTTAGCGGTTCTAATTCAAGTATCAACGACTTTACAAATAAAAAAATTATCGAAATAATATACTTTTTTAATGGAAAATAATATAAAATTTATCCAATGGAATTCTAGATCAGTAGTTGCAAATAAAGGATATCTCGAATACTACCTTAGGAAAAATGATATTGACATTGGCATGATAAGTGAAACTTGGCTGAGATCAGGTATTCACTTCAATATGTCAGGATATAATATAATTCGTAATGATAGGTTAGATGGAAAAGGCGGTGCTGCAATAATTCTTAAAAAGTCTATTATATTTGAGGAAGAGATCTTTTCCAATATAAAAAATATACAAGGAGTCGCAATATCACTAGAGCTTTCAAATAAATCAAAAATATTCTTATATTCACTATACATACCACCAAATAATAAAATTATGTCAGCTGATTGGAAGATTTTCTTCAGTAATATCGAAAAAAGTGCAATTATTGCTGGTGACTTCAACTTACATCATACAGCCTGGGGATCGCCGTATGATTCTTTTTACGGATCGGAACTACTAAGGTCTAGTCAGCAGAATAATTTCTTCATCCTTAATGACGGATCGGCAACTAGGCTCCAGTTTACTCGTAATAATAAATCAGTAGTAGATTTAACTCTTACTGATTCAAGTCTTTTACCCTTAATTCATTGGTTTGTAGAAAACGAATCTTTAGGTTCTGATCATTTCGTCATAAGATTCGATGTCGCCGTTATCATTTCAGAAGTAGGGACCAGAAGATCATCTACTTAATATAATATCAAAAAATGTGACTGGAATAAATTTTCATCAATTATGGAAGAACGCCACAGTAACCTAGACGGAAATATTGGAAATATTTATGATATTTTTAAACAAAATCTTATATCAGCTTTGGAGGCAAGCTGTCCCCGTTACAGGAAGATAATAAATCCAAAATTTAATAAATTCTGGTGGAATGACGAATGCTCACAAGCGCTCAAAGAAAAAGAAGAATCGTATAAAAAATATTTGCGATCATCCAATGTAGTCAATTTTATTATATTCAGGGAAAAAGAAGCAAAACTGAAAAGGACGATTAAAAGAAGCAAGAGAGAAAACTGGAAATTATTCTGTTCCTCTCTGAATAAAAACACCCCCATCTCACAAGTCTGGAAAAGCTTAAAAACAATTAGAAATGCAACAACGCAGAAGCTTCCACTCAAGGAGGGCGATTGGTCTGAGGAATTTTTTGCAAAATTAACACCCCCTAGTACATATTACTCTCCCTTGACTATCCCTCCACTAGACAGTAGTGACCAAGTATGTAAGCCATTTTCATTGAACGAATTAGAAAGATCACTCAAGCATAATTCAAATACTGCACCGGGATATGATGATATTATGTTGCATAATCTTGGCAGAAAAGCAAGGCAATTTCTATTGGATATATTCAATGAAATTTTAGACACAGGTGGATTCCCCGGTGATTGGAAAACTTTTGTTGTAGTGCCGATTCTGAAGCCAAATAAAAGACCCAGTGCTGCAAGTTCATATCGCCCAATTTCATTGGGTTCATGTGTAGCTAAAACATTCGAGAGAATGGTTAATTTCCGCCTCGTGTGGTGGTTAGAATATAACAACAAGGTTCCCAGAATTCAATTTGGTTTTCGTAGAGGTCACTGTACAATCGATAGCTTATGTCACTTAACAACAGACATATACAAAGCCGTTTCAGAGAAGAAAATATTGATGGCTTTATTTTTAGATATAGTTGATGTGTTTGACAATGTAGACGTACTTATTCTTAGAGACGAAATATTAGAAATTGGACTCTGTCAGAAATTTGCTTCGTTAATATATAACCTTCTCATTAAAAGAAAGATTCTTTCAAAAAAAAATCAGAAATTAATTGGCCCGAAGTTTACAAGTATGGGTATTCCTCAAGGTGGAATTCTTTCTCCAATCCTTTTCACTATTTACTACCACCGACTCGAAAAAGTTCTTAGAACAAATAACATCAAAATACTACAGTATGCTGACGATTTGGCCGTATATTCTACGGATATAGACTAACGATCTAATAGGGAAACGTTGAACCGTGCAATGACTATGATTGACTCATTTTTATCTTCACATGGTCACTCTATCTCCGTAGTCTGAACATTCACTAACAAACGTATTGATACATAGGAGATAATCATCATTGGCAATTATTCGCTTCAAAATCAGAAAACAGTAAAATTTCTTGGTGTAATCCTAGACCAAAAGCTGTTATGGGAAGAGAATATTTCCTTTTTGAAAAATAATATAGAAAAAAGAATCCAAATTCTAAAATATGCTTGCCATTATGATTGGGAAGCGGATCAAAATACCTCTTTATTACTCTATCGAAATCTAATTAGATCAAGTATAGATTATAGGAGTTTTTTATATGGTAATGCATCTGAATCAGCACTGAGGGATTAGGATGTATTACACAGAAAATCTTTAAAAATTGCGCTAGGACATCTAACTGATACTCCAAATGAGGCTGTCATAGCTGAATCTGGCGAAATAACTCTATTTCTTACGTCGCAAAATTCTAGCAGGAAAATTTCTCATTCGAAGGATGTCATTTTCTAGCCCTCTAATAAATAGATTACAAAATTTGTTCATTTCCACTTTAACTGAAAAATATTGGATAGTGAAGAAGGATCCAATCTTAATTTCTACTTATAATTCTATCTCAAAATTGACAAACGACTTTTTTAAATTTGAAAAATATCCACTTTACACTATTTCTCTTCCTATTCTACAAATATCAATAAATGTATTTCTCCCGTCTTATAGCGACATTTCTCCGGAGAAGGATTTTATCAAGAACATCAATAATATATTTTTCGACTACCAAATAATTTTTACGGATGCCTCAAAAACGGGAAACTCGTCAGTAGGTGTTGCAATATATGAACAATTGAATGGAATATCTCAACAATTCCTAATTAATAAGGAGTCATCCATATTTAGTGGTGAATTATTTGCCATTCTTGAGGCTATAGAATATATAGTCCAATATATGTAGTCTCGATTCTGAAATAAAAAAATTTCTTATTGCATCTGACAGCTATAGTGTCTTGTTATCGCTGAAATATTCAAAATTTGATAATTCATTAACATGGATGCATCGTGACATTCTACTGGCATTGTACAATTTGAACCTCAGAAAAATCTGTGTAAAATTTATGTGGGTAAAAGCCCACGTAAATATACAAGGAAACGAAAAAGTCGATAAATTGGCAAAATCTGTTTCCACAAATCAAGATATACAATTATTATGTAATCCTTCCGATGTAATATCAACTTTCAAAAAATCAGTTTGGCATGAATGGGTGAACATATATCAATCAAATGACAAGGGAAAATATTATAAAAATATACATCCTCAACCTATGCCCAATCTTTGGTTCAAGTCAGTAACGGAAGGTAGAAATTTTGTTCGTGTTATTAGTCGTTTGAAAACCGGACATGCGCTATGTCCTCGGACTCTTCATAGGTATGGACATAGGGAAGATGCCCTATGCTCTTGTGGAAAGATTGGTACATTGGAACACATCCTTATGGCGTGTAATAATTTTAGACAACAGCATTGTTGGTTCTTGTCCAAAATCGGTAAAGTCATTCCATATAATCGACCTTTCAATTTGAATTTTCTTCTGGCTCTCAATAAACAGGAAATATACGAGATTATTTACGAACACGTGAAATTGTTAGAACTAAAGTTGTAAAATATGTATCAGCCAATTGTTTCCTGTCCTATATGTTTAACCTGCCTTTCCGGAAGCTATCTGTTGTGTGTGTAAGAAGAAAGAAAATCGCCTTGACGGGCTCCCTGGCATAATGCGTCCTTGTTGCTTTCCTAATGACTCTTGAATGTTTGAAAAGAAAATTGAAAAAGAAACGTATAGATATGTAAAATAATTTAAAAATGGTTTTAAATTAATAATAATGAAAAAAAAAATTATCAGTCCTTCATAAAAAAAACAAAAAAAACAAAAAATAACACTAAATCACAAAATTAGAACATACCTACTATAAATATTAGGCGAATTTAACTAATGCTGGCTAATGACGAGTGTCAAGGCCATGAGCGGTGTATACTGCTTCTTAAAAATATTCAGGTATTCAATAGACAATTAAATTTCACATGTGTTGGTGACATAAAACACGGGGCGATCCATTTAAGTTAAACAAGAAAGTGCCTTTTGAAGACTACAATAATTTTACTTTATTTTTACACACCAGGTACAAGTAAGTCAATATTTCACAAGTGCAGTATAATACATACCTCCAACAACACCAGACAATATGAAACATCGTATCATAGAAGCTTTTCTAAATGTAAGCCCGCGTATATTTACGAATGTTGCTAAAGGTTTTATAAAAAGGATACTGTTGTTTTTAGAGTCTGATACTTGTACCTACCTGTATAAGAGAGAATTTGTAGATCATCATACGATGAATGATAATAAATAGAGTCTGATGGTCGCCATTTTGAACAATTGATATAAAATATTGCTTATTTCATATCCTTAATTTTTTTTCCTTCATAATTTGAACTAGTACATAAAATTTAAGAAATTGAAGAATAAACGCATATATCATTATATTGATGTTTATTTCAATCAATTCTGATTACTCAAAACGCGACTTGATGAATGATAAATTTCTTAAAATCAGTTTGCAACATGAGAATGTGCATTTTATTTGAAAACGTGAAGAGATATCGATTGGAATGCTCTAGGTATTCGATAGACAATTAAATTTCACATCTGTTGGTGACATAAAATAAGGGGTGTCCCATTTAAGTTAAACAAGTTAGTGCCATTGAAAGATTGCAATTATTTCACCTTTATTTTTACACAACAAGTCTAAGTTAGTCAATATTTCACAAGTGTGACATGAACTTTGTTCCAGTTAGTAGGCCTTATCATTAACTTGGTTAAAAACAAGAAAACGCTAGTTGAGAGTTTAAGCTTTAAAAGTGATACTACATTTTCACAAAATACGAGATATTTCGAAAACCATAAGGTTTAGGTGAATTAAACATTAATGAAACTGGCATTTGTTTTCATCGTAAAATCCAAAAATGAAATAATATACAGAGTATTCTATTTAAAACATGTCAACTTCGACACTTTTCGTGTTTTTGGCACTCCCTGTACAACAAATATTTTTAGAATGTAGTTCTGCTAGTTCCCTCCTAAAGAAAAACATTCATAAAATCAAATACTTCAGCCATAACTCTTCCATAAATACAGAATACAGAATATATATATATATATATATATATATATATATATATATATATATATATATTTATCTAAGATATATATATATATATTTATATATATATATATATATATATATATATATATATATATCTAAGAAACAAACCGATATGTGTACAGAGAACTATCCATAGTAGAATTTTGAAATTTTGGCAATATACCGGCGGGGGCAGAACGGTTAAAATAGTTATAAAGTAATGACGCTTCCGTTTATATCGCAATTAGGTAGGTCTCAACTTGCTTATTTCATATAGAACATCCTATATGTTTATTTTCAGATTTCGATTCTACTCAATATTTCAACTAGACGTTGTGTAGCATGTTATAACGTTTAACATCTTAGTTTTGATGTCGAAACCAAAAATGACGTCTGCTGGCTCTAAAGTAATCGTCAGTTTTTCATATTGAGATCTGACACTCAAGCTAGCACTCGTTGGCGGCCAGATAGATGAAGTTTTTATTTCCAACGTTGTTAAAATATGCAATTGCATGTACAAGTTTCAAATTACGGCGGCGCAATAGGTGAAAAATTTAAAGTGCTAACGTAGAACTCAGTCAACTGTTGACTCTGAAGAGTAGGCAGGTTGAGACTTCAGAGTTGACAGGAAGCAGTACGGTTGGTGGAGTAGGCAGGTTGAGACCACGCAATCGTATTATTTCCGATTCCTCCTAATTCGATTCGTGGAGTAGGCAGATTGAGGCCACGTATCTGAATTATTTTCCCTCCTAATTCTCCTGAAGATGGCTTCGCAAAAGGAGCCGAAACGTCGAGATTTTTCAAATCTTTTACGCGGTTCATCCCAAGAACCATGTTTTTCATATATATATATATATATATATATATATATATATATATATATATATATATATATATATATATATATATATATATATATATATATATATATATATATATATATATATATATATATATATATTTATATATGTATATATGTATATATGTATATATGTATATATGTATATATGTATATATGTATATATGTATATATGTATATATGTATATATGTATATATATATATATATATATATAATTATATATATATATATATATATATATATATATATATATATATATATATATATATATATATATATATATACACATATGAATATATGAAAATGTTGTCTCTGGAACTTTGAAAATCCAGGAAATTGATGCCAAAATTCAGCATGTTGACATCCACCATTGAAATTGAATTAATTTAGCTCTACATGAAAGTCATCTCTCATTTCATCTTTTTCTGCATCAATCTTTCTGTCCTAATTACAACTGAAAGTTAGTCGTTTCGATAATTTCCAGAGAAGATCATCAATCGTAATAAGTCACTGAAGGTTTATTTTTCAGCGTCCGCCGAGACTTGACGAGGATCGACTGGACGAGATGTTGAAAATCTGTTTACAAAGGGTTTGTCAACTTCAAAATGAGTTAGAGAGGACAACAGAGAGTTTCGGAGATCCGGAGGCAGAAGGTTATGCCTCCTGTGCCCTAGAAACTCTAAAATTTTTGTCGGACCAAGGATTGCCATCGGATCATCCAATTGTGAGAGGTTTAACTGATAGATTACTCGAAAAGTAGAACAGGAGATCGTAGTTAAGAAGTTAAGTAAGGTGAAAAAGTTCTTGGTGATCTGTTGCCAATGTGAATTGCGTGAGAGACTTTTAAATGTGGGGTATTCGCTATCAGTTTCATGATATCTACAAAAAATGTGTATCTGATTCGGAAAAATGGTTTATATTGAAAGTACAGATGACAGACCTTTTAGTTTTAGTTCAAGGAAAATTTTATATATGAAAATTCTATAAAGTTTGGTTCAAAACGGACTCAATTTGTAATAATTTTCAGAATTTTTTTATTTCATCTTCTAAAAATTAGCATTTAGGTAATAATAGAAATATATCACAAATTCAGCAGTCAGTCTCTAAATCGGACGTATAAGTTCACCAACCCATGTATAGTCTAGTCAACAAGTGCTTTTTTTATCAACTTTTTTCAGAAATCTCAGAAAAATATGAACAAGGCGTCATTCGATTTGGAATAGTAGATATCTTTTGAGTAAAATAAAGTTCCGCTCGAGGAAATTGTAAATGTTATAAACAATTCACTGAAAGCAAGAAAGAGTGGTTTGGTTTTTTGCAAATATCTCAAAAACTAATGAAGATTTTTGATATCTAACAAAAGATTCGAAAAGAGAAGAAAATTTCAACTACCTTAACTGTAGGATCAATAATTATAATTTTCTCAGAGGGGTAAAAATACAGCCGAAAACGGCTAATCTGGCTTGCGCCTTTTTAGGACACTTTAATAATAAGCACTATTTAACTATATTAAATAAAAAAATGGAGAAATAAAAAAATTCAGGCACTAAATGGATAGTTGAATGAACAATAATTCGGAGGCAAAAAATTTTTATCGCGATTTTTCAATTAGTTATACAATAGTCAATCAATAATTTTTTGCAGCTTGAACAAGAACATTGCAAGTGTGATAACTGTTGAACTGTAAATCTGAGATTCTTTTCCTTTGAAAAAATTTGAGAAATATTATTCCTCAGTGTTTTATTGATAATTTACTTTGTTGCAAAATAAAAAAATTAATTAATCATAAAAAAATTTTTTCAATTCCCCTATGAACAAGGCATTTGCTACGAAAATTAAAAAAAAAAACATTTTTATGCAGATTCCGATTATAAAAAACGGTACTTTCAAATTAATAAAAACAATTTTTTTTTATTTTGCAACTAGGTACGTAAATTGTTAATTAAAAACAGACAAATTAAAAATTTTTCGACAGGGATCTATTCTGAAGCCTTTCAAAAGTAGCTTCAAGAAAGGAAAAAAACTCTCAGGCCTATAGTTGAACAGTTAAAACACTTACAATTTTCATGTTCAAACCCGAAAAAATTAATAATTAACAATTGCATAAGTAATTGAAAAATCGTGATAAAAATTTTATGCCAGGGAATTATTATTCATTCATCTATCCAGTAAGCCCCTCAGTTTTTAGTACATAAATTTTTTTATTCAATATGATAAAATAATGTTTATTGTTAGTGTCCAAAATGGGCTTTACTTGCACAAGCCAGATTACTCGTTTTTGGTCATATTTTTACCCCCCTGAGAAATAATGAATAGTGATCCTGCAGTTTCGAAAGTCCAGACTTTATTATAGAAAATTTTCACCTCTTTTTGACTATTTTTCTATATATCAAAAATCTCAATTGGTTCTTGAGTTATTTGCAGAAAACAAACTCCTCTCTTTATCTTTCAGTAAATTGTTTATAAATTTTACAATTTTTACGAGCGGAATTGTACTTTTGTCAAAAAATATCTACATTCTATTCCGAATCGAACGACACCTTGCTTATATTTTTCTGAGACTGTGGAAAAAAGCACAAAAAAGCATTTGTTGACTAGACAAATATATTTTGACTTCGACTTATGCTGTATGTCTTTACACAAAAAAATATCAGTTAAAAAATTAATCGCTCAAAATGATTCATTTTACATAATTACCACACTCGGTTGATAAAAGGCACTGATGAAGCTATAAAAGACATGCTGTTTGAATCGTCCATGCTAATTATTTTTCTTGTTTCTAACATTGGAGAAATTACCTGCTATTAATTTTTTTCAGTTCGAAATTCAGTAAGAATATATCTATCTATATATATATATATATATATATATATATATATATATATATATATATATATATATATATATATATATATATATATATATAATTAATACAAGGAGTATTGCCGTAACTTCTACCTTATAAAAGGTTATATTGGCCACTCGGCAAAAGGAGGCTAGATTTAAATCAAACAACCATTGGTCATGAACACCTATATTTCGGTCCTCAGTTTGGGACCTTCATCAGGATGCTTGAAGTCAAAAAGCTCACATAGTAACACACAAGTCAACTAAAACGCAAGCAGTGGAAAAGCCACACAAAACTACAATTATAAAGTTACTTACATGTGACAAGTTGTGAAAATAGAGCGGCGAAAAACGAATGACACAGAGGGAGCATTCAAAAATTATTTAAAATCAAACAAAAGCATAATGATCACAAGTATAAAAGGAGATATTAAATCTCTGGAACATGATTATCAACTAAAAATTAACATCAAAAAGTTAACATCAAAAAGATTAACAACAAAAAAGGCCGGCTACAACATGGCCAAGTCAGGTTATGCAGTAATTGACAATTAATGAAAATGGACAGTCTTGACAGACCGACCACAGAAAAGCGTGAAAGACTGTCCATTTTCATTAATTGTCAATTACTGCATAACCTGACTTGGCCATGTTGTAGCCGGCCTTTTTTGTCGTTAATCTTTTTGATGTTAATTTTTAGTTGATAATCATGTTCCAGAGATTTAATATCTCCTTTTATACTTGTCATCATTACCCTTTTGTTTGATTTTAAATAATTTTTGAATGCTCCCTCTGTGTCATTCGTTTTTCGCCGCTCTATTTTCACAACTTGTCACATGTGAGTAACTTTATAATTGTAGTTTTGTGTGGCTTTTCCACTGCTTGCGTTTTAGTTGATTTGTGTGTTACTATGTGAGCTTTTTGACTTCCAGCATCCTGATGAAGGTCCCAAACTAAGGACCGAAATATAGATGTTCATGACCAATGGTTGTATATATATATATATATATATATATATATATATATATTTATATATATATATATATATATTATGTATATATAATGTGAAATTGTTTAACTTTTTACCCAGCACATAATTCTAAAGTTAAATCATAAAATGAACCCACCAACTAAATCATTTCCACAAAAATTTCTCAAATACTACCAAATTCATCTTATGTTTCCTTTTCTTTCATAATGATAATGAATCGAGTCAATGAATCATTTCAGTAAAAAATCCGGTTTTTTAAAAACGAAATTTTTTCTCTTGATGTAATAAATTTTAGTCATATAGGAATAATATGTCATAGAAAGAAACAAAAAATGAACAACCATCAAAGTTTCAGAACGGGAGGAACTAGATTAACTTTACTCTTTTTCCCGAACAGGAGAAGCTAGATAATGAGCCGAATATTCCGTTATTCGATGCTCTTTCGGTTGGTTGCTCTTGACAAGCGGAAAGGCCCTGTTATCTGATCTTCGTAAACAAACAAACAGTAGGGTTTCTGAGAGATAAACATTTCAACTCCTAATATATTGATTTACAAATTTACAAATCTATTTTATCCACATAATTCATAATGAAGTGAATCATTCAATATTTGTTTAGAAATCGACGCAGTGTAATATTGTGTACATTTGGGGGTCTTCAACGTCCTGAATTTTACGAAATTGCAAATAACTCAACGAAGCAAATAACCATAACGGGGCGTCACGTAATATTACAGGGAAGCAGATACACATGCAATTCATGTCATGTACTTTTTAGTTAGTTCTATATTTACTACATTTTTACTAAAAATCAAATATTTATCTAGTCACAATTTGTTCTTGTATATTCTAGTCATTACATGATATTTTCTAATTGACAATTATAGTTTTAAGTTATTTTTTATACATTTTTTGTATTCCGTTTTTTAATTAAAAGTATTTGAATTCTGTTTTCTTTTGTTTCATGAATCCGTTCCATATCTGGGAAAATATGGAGAAGGTAGCAGGAATGCATAAAATTTCAGGTTTTCCAGATGTATATTTCGTAGTTATTTAGGTGTAGTTCAGCAAGAAAAAAAAATTATTTCTGTTTGTCAACTACGGCGAGAAATTAAAATACTTTTTCCATCGACCTCTAAATTAAAGCTTACTTTAACGTACACGAAATTGATCATTAATGACCCATTTTAATGTACAATTTCTCGTATTTTAATGTATGATTGTCATGGGCAATTAAACACAGAAGTATTCAGCACGGAATAATTGAATTATTCTGTGTCTGTACTGTTATTCCACAGAGAAAAGGAATTCATAATTCAAATCGAAAAATTTAACTCTATACAAAATAAAGTAGAAACTGCGGAATAATTTTTATGCAATAATCGTTCGAAAGTAATTAACACTTCAGCTTCCACCAGTTCCACATATGCCTTATCGGATATTGTAGGTAATATGAACTATTCAGAATGTCACATGTCTAAGATTCCATCTAAGAATTTCTCAATTTCTTCCATCGGGACCATAAATATAAATATATCGAAATGAACATAGAAATTTATATTGTGTCAAATGTATGTTATGCAAAATAAAAATTTATTTCAATAAAGAATTTATACTCAATTCATGATGAGGTCGACGGAAAAATCTTGTAATAAACTCGTTTATTAATGTAGCGATTAATGGTCTCGAACTATTAACGCTCAACCATTAATCGCTGTCATTAGTAAACTAGTTTATTAAAAAACTAATATTGAATAACCTCTTTTCGAATGAAGAGAATTATAATGTTCTGTGAAAATCAACCACTTTATGCTGATACAGTGCTTGTTGGACCTACGAAATATAAGGTAGATTTCAACATACATACGATCTGAAAATAATATACCTCTACAGAGAAGGTCCACCTCTAATTTTTATTGAAAAATTGGTGAGCAGCACAATTTATTATTGCAAATTAGAGCAATTTGATAATTGCTATCTGAAACACATCATACAACACTATTTTCATTCTATAATTTGAATAAATTCATAAATTATAATTTCATTGGCCACTAGTTTATATAATAATGATAAATGATCATTTTTAAATATTCTGAAATATATTTTCCATCATACTTGAAGAAAAATAGATATTTTTTCAATATCAAATATGATACATTATATAAGAAGTTTCGTTTCTATTCGAAAAAAAATCATTTTTTAAATTCATGAAATTTATTCATCCCTAAACAAAATTCTTCAGTAGACTTTCTTAAACAAGGATTAGGTACATTTTTGAAATAATGCCCAATTTTTAATTAAAATATATTGTTCCTGGATATCTATTACATTTTTGGTCTGGAATAAATGCTACGAACTGAATTTTTGAATTTTCAAAATTTGAAAAATATCTTGTTATTTTTATTAAAATCTACTCTTAAGAGCCTCTATCTCATCCAGCTAGACGCATTACGAATGGTGTACATGTTGGCAGAATACAATGATACGGTGTACATATAGCTAATTGAAGGCAATAATGTCTCATTTACTCAATATCAGAGACCCAATTCATAATTCGTAAGCCCAGGGCAGGATTCAAAACAACACAAATCAACAATTTTGTATGATGTATCCTTTCATAATTATTTAAATGAAAAAATTCTCATCTTGGTATATTTATTGTGATAAAATCATGCATCTTAGTCTTAATGATCAAACAAAAAATTTGTATATAGCAGTAGAAATTAATGTTCCAATTTGACTGAATAAATGTCTCACTTTCAAAAAAGTTAAATATTAATATTCTTTATACAATTTAGTGGAATTGTAGGTAATATTTTTATCAGATATTTATGTAGGTACATGTAATATAATTTCAAAAAAATTATTGATATTCATTTCATCTAATGTATTTTTAAAACAAACTCATGTTTCTTTGTAATGGAAAATTACATATCGGGTAATTTCTACTTATAATAATAATGAGATAGATTCACAAAGTACCAATTATTCAAAACCAACTTTCAAGGAAAGATTTGCAACTATCGAAACCATTAACAATGTTGTAAATTGAAAAATGAGCAGAAGTTAGTCCTGAAACAGAGTTAATAAAAAAAGTATTTTATCTACATGTGTCTGACTAATAAAGTAATTGAGCTCTTCTATTCTAATGTCCCTTTTCTGCCAAACTCCGTCCCTGTTCAGCTGGTAAAATCGAAGTATGGTCAATCGTTAAATGAGTATGTACGACAGATGTGCGCTCATATTTTAGGGTAACAACCAACCAACTGGCTGAGTTTATTTTAATCCCTACACCCTCTTTATCGCTGTAGATCACGTTTTCCATGAAACCTTTCCTATAGAGTTTAATTCTGTTAGCAACATTCAGTATTGTTTCAAAAATTTCAAGAGGAGGACATGTTCAACGTTTTTCTCGAATGTGAGGTCTGACGTTTATCAAAATTCATTCTCGTTTTGTGCACTAGAGGATTTGGAATGTGGATAAATGTGAGAAAACTGAAGGGCAGTAAAATGAAAAACGTTCGCTAATTGGGGTAAGCCTTCTAAACGTTCATTTATTTCTAAACCAAGAGATACTGATATATATATATATATATATATATATATATATATATATATATATATATATATATATATATGATAATTATTAGCAATAACATATATATATATATATATATATATATATATATATATATATATATATATATTTCGGATTCTTGCTTATTTTGGACTGCAAAAGCCGAATATCAAATCCGATTTTGGCGCTAGATTATCCTTTATTTCAAAATATTAAACTAACTGAACCTTTGCTAACCAAATTTTCTCAGTTCATTTTTGGCTTTGGCAGTCCAAAATAAGTAAGAATTCGAAATTTCATAAAAAATCGGTAAACTCTGGACACAACTCCATAATTACCCTTCTTATGGTTGAATTTTCTTGAAATTACTTAACCTCTTGTTATTGTTTATATTAATATTATAATATTAAAACAATGTTTAATAATAACAATTTACACATTCATTTAAAGAAATAACGCATGACGCACGTTTCGGTGGAACTTCACCTTCTTCAGATGCTAACGGAAAACTAACTATGGTTCTCTGTTATATCGAAAACAAGAAATGAAGAGATGACAAATTGTGTAGAAGGGTGAAGAGAAGGATGGTTACAAATAATTATTAGAATAGGAAAACCAATTCTGAACTGCTAGTCAGGTAGTTCGGTTATTTTGAAAATATTGAGAAGGGGGCTTGAAGTATAATCGATTTGGCTATTCAATAGGAGACCGGAATGCTAGTATTTATTTATCTGTAATGATTCTAAAAAATTGTTATGTTGTGCACAACATTAATATTGCTTATCGTACCGGTAATAATTCAGGAAATCATATAAAAAATAATAAATCCAAAGTCCATAAAGATAATAAATCAGGAGTTTATAAAATTAATTGTGGTGATTGTGATAAGTTTTACATTGGTAGAACTTAATGAAGTTTCCAAACTAGAATTTCAGAAGACAAACGTAGCTTCTCTAATCAAAAGGCGGATTCACATTATGCAAATCATTCAATCCAAGAAAATCACACATTCAATTTCGATTTTAAAATATTAAATGCTAAAAGTAAGGGAATTAAACTCAAATTTTTAGAATCATTACAGATAAATAAATACAAGCATTCCGGTCTCCTATTGAATAGCCAAATCAATCATACTTCAAGCCCCTTCTCAATCTTTTCAAAATTACCGAACTACCTGACTAGCAGTTCAGAATTGGTTTTTCCTATTCTAATAATTATTTGTAACCATCCTTCTTTTTACCCCTTCTACACAATTTGTCATCTCTTTATTTCTTGTTTTCGATGTAATATAACAGAGAAACATAGTTAGTTTGCCATTAGCATCTGAAGAAGGTGAAGTTCCGCCGAAACGTGCGTCATGCGTTATTTCTTTAAATGAATGTGTAAATTGTTATTATTAAGCATTGTTTTCATATGTTCATTAATTTACACCATGTATCGGCCCAGTCAATCCAAAATTAATATTATAACTTAGCCTCTTAATGAATATTTGCTTCTTGTTCTATTCATAGTCATGAAGAATGTACAACTAAAGTATAGTAAAGAAAATAATGAAATTAATAATAAAATAAAAGTGTGCATTTTGTATATGAATGGTGAAAATATTTTAATAGATTTTGAAGTAAATATATATAAAATATATGGTACTTAAATTTCTCCTTTTTTTAATTGGTTGAAATTTAAAAGGTTATTATTAGAAAAGTTCCTATTATATTTGAATATACCTATATCGCAGCGTTTCACCATACGTTGACTTCATCAGATGAAATAATATTCTTGGTATAACACCTCATACAGATTCCATTAAGGGAAACGATAACATAAGAAATTGAATTAGAATTTTTTTATGTCTTCTGAAAAGATGAATATTTGTTAAAGTTAAATCAAGTTCAGCAGATATTGTTTAAATAATTCGAAATGTCTAGTTATTTGCTACATTATAGTTGCTTTCATCTAAAATTATCATTTAAAGTTGCTAACACTAAATAATTTCATTTTATCACAAAATGGACAGACCCAAAAAATATATATATATGTCACCGTAAGATAATAAGATCCGCAAGTTTATAAATTTCCTAGGAAATTTATAAACCTTCGTAGGATTCTAAACGAGAGATAAATTGTATTATTTTACGCCCACATTTTCGCAAATTTATCATTTTACGACGACTCGTAGTAAATTTATAAACTAACGGATATCCATTCGTAATATTCTAAACGGTTCGACCAATCGCAGAAGAGCTTTTAATTTTACGCTTCTTTAAAATACGGCAAATAACACACTGCTCTCTGATTGGTCGATGTTGACGGTCTATCATTTTAATGACATTTTCAATTTTTTCTTCAGTCCATTCCGACTTCATACTATTCTAATCATGGCCACTATAAAACTTTAGTAGCTCTGTGGTAAATTTCACTTCGTCAACAAATTTTCTGGCATTTACCATACTATCTTCACAGTCCGCAGCTTCCAGGTCGATCATTATTGTTCTAGTTTAGTAACTTCAGCAAAAGAAAACTATTTTCACAGTTCCAACGCAGTTACAACATTACCTAAAAACTCAACAAAAACAAACGAGCAACCGGTTTGTTTATGTTCCGTGGCGAACAATTGCGCTGGAGATGGAACACGTGACTTATTCAACCAATCAGAGCGCATTTGGCTATTGCTTACTTATTATTTTACGCGTGAGTTCGGTAAGTTTATCAATTTCCGAAAATGTGGGCGTAAAATAATACAATTTATCTCTCGTTTAGAATCCTACGAAGGTTTATCAATTTCCTAGTAAATTTATAAACTTGCGGTTCTTGTTATTTTCCGGTGACATATACACATCAGATCATTAGAAGTATCGTCGAAAAACTTTTTTTTTTGACTAATCGGCAGAAAATTTTCAACAAAATATTGTCTCAATTATATGAAAATTATAAAATAACTCTATTATATAGCATCTTGGTTTTATAGTTCGACGTTTTATGCGTCCTTAATGCTTCAATAAATAGTAACTTTGTCATAATATTATCAACATGACCGATACTTCTCAAATTTAGTTGATGCATTTTTCTGATTGTTTTTTTTTCAGGATTCGGTGATTTTTCAGTTACTCCAGATATTGCAACGTTCTAGTCAAAAATCAAGTGATATTCTCTTACTTTCCACCTTCCAGTTCTTGAAAAAATGATTCCAGATGATGAAAATCCATTTCAGTTCGATGAAGAACAATCCTCAAAAACACCAACCGAGAAGGCCCACATAATAACGATAGTAAATCGTAGAACAGCTTTCGAGGAATTTCAGAAACAATGCCATAGAAGTGAGGAAAAAATAACAGACGAATTATTAAAGCAACTTATGGTGAACTGTTTTCAAGGCTCCCCTCTAGTGTACCAGCAAATATAACCACTGTGCGTCAATAATTGGAAAAGATGGCAATAATTAAATTTTTATAATTTAATGAATATGTAATATATAATATAGATAACTCATTTTATTATCTAATTTTTATAGAGAAGTGATGACATTATTTTTGCAATTTTTAGTTATTCGTTTCAAATATAAATATAATAAATAGGTATTATATTAGAATGAGTAATTTCTATGAATTAGCAGTCTTATGACATATTTTTCAATTCAATAAACTTGAGTCAGCTTCCAACAAAGTTTACATTGCTGAACTCGTGAACGACAGGTGTCTTATGAATTCATGTTGTGTTATTGGTTCCCAAAAAGAAAACACGAAAACAACTCGAATTTAACAATTTTTACATCTTAGAATCGGCATGTTGATCGATGATAGGTAAAACAGACAAAACTTTTTGGAGTTCATTATTTTCAAAACATAACTACCTAGTTCATTTTCTCAGACTTTTTTTTTTAATTCAATAGGCAGATTGCCTAAATGGCCTTGACCTGTGCCATCAGCCAACAATTTTTTTAATTTTAATTCTCCTTAGGTCTTATCGAGGATAGAAAACACAAAGTAAAAAACGATTCTCACAGTTTTAAGCCTAAAGCTTTAATAAAATCAAATAGGACTTCATAGACATTGTTACAAGGCTGTACCTTTTTTAAATGCTTTCCTCTGTTTTTTGCCCAGAGGATATTTAAAGCATATTTTCCGAAGTTAAATAATTTTTGAAGCAATTCCAAAACTTCTACATGTTTACAAGATATTCAGATATTCTGGAATCGGAAATGATGTATAAATTACTGACATGTCATCAATTGTTTGATTGATGAAGAGTCATGTACCTACCACCAAAATTGGTCTTCTTATATTTTGAACATGTTACCGAAATTTTGTGTCATCTTCAAATTAAGCGAATACTTCATTTTATATTATACCAGTAAAGAGATTATTAATTATATTTTTATTACTAAGAGATATACACAGTAAGTAACATTTAATATTTCATATTCAAACTGAATATTCCATAGACCATAAGGAATGTACCTATACTGATCTCTGACTTGTCAAAAGTATGACATTATATTGAAATTTAATATAAATTAAACAAATTCATGCTGTTTGAAAGGTATCCTCAAGACTGATTACAGTCGTGTGATATAAATATATATATATATATATATATTTATATATATATATATATATATATATATATATACATATATATGTATATATATATATATGTATATATATATATATATATATATATATATTATATATATATATATATATATATATATATATATATATAATATATATATATATATATTATATATATATATATATATATATATATATATATATATATATATATATATAATATATATATATATAAATATATATATATATATATATATATATATATATATATATAACTCTGGCATCCATGTTGTTTAATGTAAAAAGCATCATAATCGCTAATATCAAATCTCCCTTTTTTCTGGTTTAAGCCCATTTTAAGTTAATAATAAAGGGAGATCTGTGAAAAAAAAGGTGTGTATAAAATCCACTGTAGTGACTATGATTCTTTGTATATAGGACAAACTGGACGAAACATCTATACCTGAGTTAGTGAAAATAACAGTCTATTCCATATAACAAGAACTATACAGGTCTATCCTGACTTTGTATTAAAAACAATCATTTCACAAATTTAGATTCCACAACATTTTTGCCTACAGGTAAAGGAGAAAAAGACTATACCTTCTAGCAAATCTTGAAATTTCCAATGCGAAACCAGAAATTATAAATTATTAATTATCAATTGATTGACGGTTTAACCCCTCCGACGCAGTCAAATATACATACCACGACTCAAGAATTATAATCGGCCCTGAAGATTCCTACTCTTTATAATTGTCTCATCACCCGAAACATTATTAAGTAAATTTTAATATATCGTGAAACTTCTGCCAAGTGTTTTCTCCAATCATATTTCACCAAGTGATCAGTCAAATGTCATTTAACATCGAATATATCATCACAAGAATTCAAGTTGAAATTAATACTTACTCATATTATTCTTCAAAGTGAATGAAGGAGCGATCATCAAAAACAATTGCAAAAATTGATATTTTCGTCAACTTAATTATTTTAGTTTCATCAGAAAATATTCAATATACTTGTATATCTAGTAGACTACTTTTACTGAAATGTGGTGTATTTTTTACATATTGAGAATTGAATTTATATGATAAACACGAATATTCAAAAAAAGTTGTGACTTTGTAATAAGAGAAATTAGATACCTACTCAATTAAATTAAACCTAATATACCTACCCTACATCCTTTTAAAAATAGTAATTGATAAATTAATCAAGCGATGCTGATAAATGGCAATCTGTATATTTTTGAAGTTTCGAGATATTCATGGAGAATAATAATAGATTACTATAAAATTTTACTGAGCTAGTTTTATGGAATACGATATTAAGAATTTCCAAATCATTTCCTTCGCAACTACTTCATAATCTCATAAAACTCGCTCAGTGAAATTCTACAGTAATTTCTATGATTATTCTATATGAACATCCCTGAATGTTTAAATTTCTTCAAGGCGTAATTAGTACCAACATATTCAAAGTTTTTTTGGAATAGAAGCAAAGGAGCATGTTCTTCGATTTTGCGCATCCGCCATTTAATTTTCTTCAGAATCACTTGTGATTAATGTTGTAAGTTGGTTAATAAAACTTCTTCAGCTGATTCCGATGCGATAGAATATCCTGAAATTCTATATTGCATAAACTACAAAATATAATGAATATTATCTGATCTTAATAGTATCGAAAATGTTGGGTTTTAAAGAATTTTTTAGAGTAATGGCAACTTTAAAGCTTACTCATTTTATAATTAACTTGTTACGCCTCTGCTTCCATCCTCAAAAAGAAAGTTGAATCGAATACATATCATAATTTCAATTAATCGCAAATCTTCGACCTTTCTATTTCACTACAACTAGTTGCACACCTTGATATTACTACAATGTGAAATGTGTCATTATCAAACTATTTATACTGTAGTAACTGGTTTATGAATTTGTACTGAAAGAGGTTTGTAGTCGAGGAACAAGAATACTCAGTATTTCGTTTGTACAAGATTATTATTTTGTTGATTTGTTCTAATGTAGTACAAAGTAATTGCATTGAAAATGCCAAATTTGCACTAAACAATACAAATAGGTATCACGTGGAAATATGATTCAATTGAATACAATTAAGGTAAAAATCGCGAATTTGTTTTACTACTCCAAAAATATTTGGCAAAACATATACCATTTATTTATTGTTCTTGAATGTCTTTTTACTGGCAAAACTGGTAATATTCATGAAAATTTTCAAACTTGACTATAAGACCGGGAGATGGTGACATAAAATATTAGGTCATTTGTACCAGTATAGCGGTTCTTCAGGGGTCTAATTACGTAAAGGCAAAAAGGAAAATGAAGGTCATAGCGCTGGTACCAGCGAGTTAGCTATGCAAAAATTAGCCTGGTACAAATGGTTGAATTGTTTTATTTACATTAATGTATTCGCGTCGGTATGGCGGGCTGTAAGTCACACAGAAGTATGGCATTACGCTACCGCCTACTTCTTTTTTTTTTCGACTATCTGAAAATACAAGCATTTTTGTGGAACAAATCGTTCGACACTCGTTATTTATCCGACGCGTTCGATTAACGCCCGCGCGATTGGGCCGCCGGTACCAGCGCTAAGACCATCATTTTCCTTTTTGCCTTTACGTAATTAGACCCCTGAAGAACCGCCATACTGGTACAAATTACCTAACATTTTTTGTCACCATCTCCCGGTCTATATCATAATATTTAAAAAAATCACATAGAATGTTTCACATAATTTCAAGAACAAATACTAAAATATCTCCATTTAGAAGATTGTATTTCGACTAGTTTTTAATACTGTTTCAATAGTATCTCAAAAACTTTTGAAAAATCTTAAAAGGCATAAACAGACTGCTAAACAAACCATGCAGAGGGATGAGGACATAAACGGTGAAGAGTTAGGAGAATTTAAAAACTTGATTCTTCCTTGTACCTCAGGATACACTGGACTCTGCAACTTAAAATACCACAACATTAAGTCAACCAAGCTTATTCCATATGTGGATATATTTCTACTATTATTCTTTATCATTGCAAATCCATCGCCTCCATTTTGAACGAAATCGGTCATTAGCACATTATAGTCGATACTTTCATTCAAAGGAGCATAATTTGGAAATGAACAGTTCGAACAACGAACCATGACGGACACCACTCTATGTCCTATCTGCTTGTTAAGATCGTATACTACTCTTAGCCCAGATATTTGCAAAAACTGAGCACTTATATAATTATTTTCATAACTCTTCACAGTATGTTCCAGGGCTTCTTTAATTACAGAACCCTTAAGAATTACTGATATTATTTCGTTTTGGAATGGAAAAGCTGCTAGAAGTTCACCTTTGCTTATGTTTCCGTGAGTGTACGTTACGTTGATTGAATTCCTTATGTTTCCAGCGTTATATAATGCAATAGAGGCAGTTGTCCATGAATCCTGATTCATTCTGTTTTTATAAGCTGAATAGTAGACCATAGCGTCAGTAACTAAATTACCAAAATTACATTCTTTTAGTCTGCACATACCGTCAAGGTATACACTAGATTTGCCAACGATTTCCTTATTCACTGCGGTCACTGCTGGTCGGAATTTTTCTAGGAGATCCAAAATATCTTTATCTTGTGGTATATCGGACGACATATATTCGGGTTGACCACTGAAGTCTATTACATCCCCATTATCATCGAAGGTGACATTCAATCTACCTAGGTATAAAGTATAAGCGTATGCTTGAACTACAGGTACTTTCTTTCCACTTTTTTGGGTTATCACTGTCGGGTAAGGACCCTCCACATCTTCTTTGTGAGGTTTTGGTCCATTCCATAGGAATGTATTACTATGTCCTCCAATCACAACGTCTATTAGAGGTACTTCTTCTGCTATTCTTTTGTCGATTTTGTAACCGGAGTGTCCAAGCCCAATAATTATCTTCACGCCTTGTTTGTCCAATTTTTCCGATTCAACTTTCACGGCTTTCACTTCGTCGCTTATTTGTAGATTATCAATGTTAGAAAGAAATGCAGTCTCTCTAGTCAAGTATCCTATAATACCAATTTTGGTACCATTGATATCCAGTATAGTAGATTTTTTTACCGGTTCAATATTTGAAGTATCAATATTAGCTGTTACGATTGAACAGTTCAGTGATTCTACGAATTGTCTCAAAACCATAACACCTTCATCGAATTCGTGATTTCCTAGTGTCTGAAAAAAAAACAAAATATTAATAAATGAATATAATTGTTCAGTTTGTGAAATTCGAATATTTGAAGATTATGAAAGGAAATTGAAATCACCATATGTGACTCCCTTTGGAATTGTTAGTTTTTCAATACAATCAGTAGTCGAAGGAAAAAATTCATATATATATATATATATATATATATATATATATATATATATATATATATATATATATATATATATATATATATATATATATATATATATATATATATCCTGTTGTGCAGGAAGGGAGCAGTTGATATATGGAGGATGGAAAAAGTATGAATTTTGAATACAGTTAGAAGCAAAGTTGTTAATTATAAAATAAAAACAATTTAGGACAAAATATAGGATAAAATAATAATAGAATTAAAAGAATTTGGAGGCAATGAAATTGTCCATTGACAGTTACAAGATTTTAATAATAACGTAGTCGAGAGAGATCTTTTTTTTATGAAGTTACTTAAAACACAATCTTCGTGAGTTTGTGTAAATTTTTCGAATACTTTATGATGATAATCTTGTAAGTATTCATTAATATGTTTTCTGTGCACACTCATCGTGACCAGACCATTGACGCAATATTCCCCCATAGTGCTTCTTAACCAGGTTTTTAGTCTCCTGAGGCTGCTGAACGATCGCTCTACCGTATACGTTGTACACGGTAGAGCGATCAAAGTTTTCAACGTTTTTCCTGTTTCAGGAAAGAAGGTTTTCGCCTCTTTTAGGACATCAATAACGGTTAGATCAACTTTCTTCTCAGAACTGATTCCCGAAAATATCTAATAATATGCTTCGTAGTTCCCATGGCATTTCGAGTGTTGATTACCAGATTCAGTTTGTGAGACGAGCAATGAAAGAACAAAGCTTTCGTGCAAACTCTCGCGTCGGATTTAGTCTTAATTCTGACTTAGGACTTTGATTTCTTTGCATTAGACGACATGAATTTCTAGGGGGGGGGGGCAGCAGCCCCTACCTGCCCCCTTTGGCGACGCCCTTGCTCTATATATATATATATATATATATATATATATATATATATATATATATATATATATATATATATATATATATAATATATATATATATATATATATATATATATATATATATATTGAAGCAATGCAAAGTTGTTACAATTGTTTTATTATGTTTATCGAAAGTATAATCAACCTTGTTAATTCAAAATAAATAAATATATATATATATATATATATATATATATATAAATAATTATAAATATATATATATATATAGATATATATATATATATATATATATATATATATATATAAATATATATATATATGTATATATATATATATATATATATATATATATATATATATATATATACTAACTTCTCAATAGGACCAAGATTGTCAAGGGTGATTCACGGTGGATGGCACATTACACGTTCCTGCTGAACCATACAACGGATCAATTTGAAAAGTTAATGGAGGTCATAGTCCGACATTCTGTACCCAACTGAATTACTTTTGGTAATGCGGTGTTGCCACTTCTATTAGAAAGTAGTAGCAGCTTTGATTTTTCGAATGAAACAGCCTGTATATGATATTATTTTTATAATTCCCAACAATTTCCCGATAACTTTTCATCATATTTACCTATACCTATCTGTTACCGTTTTCGAAATAAAAATTATTTTAATTTTTTTTCTTCGGATATCAAGACCTCGAAAAACGCTGATCTCTTGGAGTTGAGAAATAATATGATTTGGGTAGAAACTTATTAATACTTATGGGCTTCCTACACTTCAGCCTAATCTGCGTTACTTCAATACAAAGTGGTAAAATAATCAGATATTTTTTTTGCTTGAAAAAGTGACTAAAACTTGATGATTTCAAATTCGGAAAGCTGCTGGAATTTGCTTTTTATATATGTATATCATACATATACCTAACTAGTCAGGTTTCGGACTTATGAGCACTTATCTGTGAAAATGTTCCTTGGACATGGTGTCTCCATTCGGTATTTGGTAATAATGAAATGATTACTATTAATAACTAACGCTGTGACAATCTAATATCGAAATTTTCGTCACTTCAGATATCACTGAACTTCAGTGTATTCACTCTGACCAAGAAGAGCTACCTGAAGATGGCAAATGTGATTTTGCCGAAACGTCGAGCAGACTTCAACGAAGACGAAGCCCATACGCGGATACAAACCCGGGAAACCAGACAACCATATATATATATATATAAATATATATATATATATATATATATATATATATATATATATATATATATATATATATAAATATATATATATATATAAGTAAGAATTATTCGTGTTAAACGGAAAACACGCCCGTGGTTATAAAATTAAGTGAACTAGGACATTTATTTGAAACTAATCAAACAAACCTCCTAGCGGAGCTGGTTATAAGAGTTCACGAAGCATCGAAATATCAACAACTACCCTAGACGGTAATTGTTCGAAATGTTAATTTGATTATCACAATCGATGGAAATTGATAGACAGACTGTTTCGCCCTTATCGGGGCTCATCAGTATCATCCATCCACCGGGAGTGATAACCAAACCAACATTTCAAACGGTCATACATATTTCTTCTAGCAACTCCATGACATATAAATATGACACAGCGCCACCAGTCGGAAACAATTGAACCACGTCTTCTCGTGGCCGAAATGTTTTCTTCTGTTCTGAAAGACGTGGTTCAATTGTTTCCGACTGGTGGCGCTGTGTCATATTTATATGTCATGGAGTTGCTAGAAGAAATATGTATGACCGTTTGAAATGTTGGTTTGGTTATCACTCCCGGTGGATGGATGATACTGATGAGCCCCGATAAGGGCGAAACAGTCTGTCTATCAATTTCCATCGATTGTGATAATCAAATTAACATTTCGAACAATTACCGTCTAGGGTAGTTGTTGATATTTCGATACTTCGTGAACTCTTATAACCAGCTCCGCTAGGAGGTTTGTTTGATTAGTTTCAAATAAATGTCCTAGTTCACTTAATTTTATATATATATATATATATATATATATATATATATATATATATATATATATATATATATATATATATATGTATATATAGTCAAACCTGGAAGCTCAGGCGCTCCTCCTTTGATTGAAGAATTTATGTCAAACCTAGGAGAGACTGATTTGGTAAGGTTAACGTCGAAACTTAATTTCATGAAATCGGGGTTTGATCAGTCAAACTTCAGTTAGGTACCAATTCGAACCAAAGCCAATAGCATCCAATATATCATACGAAACTAGCTATTAACAAACTTTCAACCCTATTGCTTCAAAATTGCTTCCTTTATCGTGTAAACAACGCTAAAATACACAAGCACATACATACATACATATGAACATATATATATATATATATATATATATATATATATATATATATATATATATATATATATATATATATATATATTTATATATATGTAGATATATATATATATATATTGAGATTTTTCAAATCTTTTACGCGGTTCATTCCGTGAACCAAGTTTTTCAAATACTTCCGACCGCGGAAATCTTTCTGAACATATATATATATATATATATATATATATATATATATATATATATATATATATATATATATATATATATATATAGTTTTTGGTGCCAAGCATCATAAATAGTCATGAAATCAAAAACTGTATTGGTCCTAAGTTTGACTTTGATAATCGCATCCATTTTAATAAGCAAGGTGAAAATCTGCTAAAAGTAGTTTCTAATCTTGAATGGTGAGGCATTATGACATTTCGAATTGCACAAAATGTTAAATTTTTCACATTTGCATAATTTTGAAGAGCATTTTTTATTGCAGTGACATTTCACACAGCCTTGGCTTCCAAATTTAGAATCTTCTGCACTGATTTTTCTTAGAGACAGCTGAAAGTTGGGGCACATCTTCGAAATTAAGAAACTTTATTTGAATTTTCCTTTTTTGATTCCTCGAAAAAAGTGTTTTTATCGTTCCGTGTTTCGTCCCTTCTCTATATTAACAATAAACTTGTATTAGCAATATATTGTATCCATCTTGTATGATACACAAAACATTTCGAGCATTTTTAATCATACTACACACCAGCACGTTCAATGTACAAACATGAAATGACAGAATAATTTATAGCAATACCACATGAGATCACGTATGAACCTGTTTAAACATGTCACAAGTACAGTCCAGACCGACGTTCGACCGAGTCTGCCAGTCGTTTCTAGAATCGACTAGACAAAGCCCTAAACAGATAAATTTACTTTCGATGTTTGACTAAATATATTATTATGCTTTAGGAAACCAGTCATTCCGGGAAGAGAAGAGAATGCATATCGGCATATTGACTATAACATATATATTTATATATATATATATATATATATATATATATATATATATATATATATTTATATATATATATATATATATATTATATAAAATATATATATATATATATATATATATATATATATATATATATATATACAATTACGTCTGGGGTAGATGTTGATATTTCGATGTTTCGCGAACTCGTATAACCAGCTCCGCTAGAAGGTGTGTTTGATTATTTTCAAATAAATGTCCTAGTTCACTTTATATATATATATATATATATATATATATATATATATATATATATATATATATATATCAGTGGCGGCTCGTGAGGTTTTGGTTTGAGGAGGCTACAAGAGGTGTTAAAAAATACACCATAGGCGAAAATTTTTAGGATTTCAAGGTCAACCGCCTTATAATTTATAATCAAAGTAAAACAAGCACCCTAAGCTATTAATTTGTTTGGAAAAAAATTTTTTTCACTTTCGAGTGTATACCTTGAGACCTACAACTCCTATTTAAAATATTCACAAAAACTCTTCTCAGCCAATTAATCAATTCATCATATTTTTTTTCTATCACAAAATAGGTACCTACCTACCTACTTAACGAATTTGTTACTTATTCGAAGAATTAATCAATTGTTGCCCAGCAAGAACCAACGGGGAGGTGAGAGTTTTTTCTTGCCAAAAATAAAATAGGACCCTCCCAAAAATAGATTAAATTAAAATTCTTGTCATAAAAGAAAAACAAAATAAAAATAAAATAAAATAATAAAATATACATTTAGACCTAAAAAAAATTTAAATTAATTCTTTGGCATAGACATCTATTTTTTATAATTCCTGCATAGATGCCAATGCCAAGGCAGAGAAGCCTTAAATAAAAAATAATGTTTGCATAAAATCAAACAAAAAATAAATTCTTTTAAGATTTTTACAAGGAACAACGAATTATTTGGTATAATACTAAGTAATAAAGTATCTAGCACCACAAACAAAACCTGTGAAAAATAAAATGTGCAAAATATGTGTGGGACAGCAAATAAAAAGTTATATATTTTTGAAGATTAGCGGGATTCTGCGATCTTTAACGTTAGCAAAATGATCTATAATATCCTCATAAAATTTTTTGTCTTTCGCCATAAGTTTTACCAATTCCTCTTCAATAGACAACAAACTAATATTTTTCAAACGATCCTGGCTCATTGAATTTCGTAAATAAGTTTTAATTCTCTTAAGAGTGGAAAACGAGCGCTCTACGGAAGCCGATGTCACCGGGATAGAAACAATTAGACATAAGAGTTTATAAACTTGGGGTAAATCTTGATTCAAATCATTATCAAAAAGGTATTTAATAGTCATGACATGATTTTCATTTTGCCCCAAAATTTCATTGTCATTATAAACAACACACAGTTCACTCTTTAGGGCCACCTTATCAAAAAAAGTGTATTTTTGACATAAATTTTCCAAAAGGTTATCTGGAAAATTAGCCGAAAATCCGGTAAACAAATTTTTATTGAGTAATTCGAAGAAATGCAGTTCTTTCAAATCAGAGAACCTTATTTCTATTTGACCCCTAATAGTATCCAAAATTTCATAAAATATTTGCTTATAGTGAAGCTCCATATCTGCGAAACTGAATTTCTTTCGTTTTGGGCTAAATTGAGTCGTATCATCAGTCGTTTGAAATACAGAAAATAGTTTTTTGAAATAAACTTCTGCACGAAATTCTGAAATTTTCTCCAAAAGAAACTTGAGCCGATTTCGTGAGTAAATCACATCTGAAAACTTGTGCTGTAAGATTTGAAAAACTATTTCTGTTTGTTCAAAAATTAATCTAAAGATGTTTAAAAAATATATAAATTCCTTATCTTGTAAGTAAGATATTAATCCGCGTGCGGTATTTAAAGTTACTTTATCGGTGAAAAATTCCTCACTTTCAACTATAGAATTAAGAGCCTCTAAAATTTTATCCTTATTATTGTGTATAGTAAAGATAGCTCTTGAAGTAAAATTCCACCTAGTTGGTGCGTTACTTGGAATTCTGTTACCTACTATTGCATCTAGAAATTTTGTGCGCGTTGTTGATTTTGAAAAAAATTTTGAAAATGCAGATAAATTTGAAAAAAAAATTCTAACTTGCCTAATAGAACTACAAGCGTTACTTAAAACCAAATTCAGGTTATGTGCATAACAATGTGTAAAAATAGCTTGAGGAGCAACAGATTTAATTTTTGTTTGTAGACCGTTTAAATGGCCAGCCATAACCGCTGCGCCGTCATAGGTTTGTGCTATAAGTTTAGATTGAAAATTAAACTTCGAAAATTTCTCATTTAAAAAATCGAATAAATCGTTGGCAGACCTTCCAGAACTGACATCATGAAAACCTAAAAATCTCTCAAATAATGTTCCATCTTTTACGAACCTGCATATTATCGACAACTGCGATTTACAGCTAATGTCAGTTGTCTCATCTACTTGCCAGGAAAAAAAATTAACATTTTTAAGTTCATTTTTGATAAAAGTTTCCAAAACATAGGAAGCAGAGTTTATAATTTCGTTTTGAGTTGTTTTTGAGGTTCCGGAGAAAACTGTAGCGTTGTTAATGAAATTATACAGCTTTTCGTCATATTTGCAAAATAGATCAAGGAGTTCCTTAAAATTTCCCTTATTGCTAGATTCGTCTGTTTCATCTTGTCCCCTAATCGCTATATCTTGGCGACATAAAAATAATATAATGTCGACCAGTTTCTCCAATATTTCTCTGTTTTCCTTAACTTTTTCGTTGTATTTTTCTAACTCTTGAACACGTGGTGTATCAATAACATTAATAATGTTTTTTTTTTCCAAACATTTTAAATTTGATCCGCGACACGACATGTTCCTGGGATTTTTCGTGCCTTTCCAAAGAACGTGATAAATTTTTTAAATCGTCAAATCCTAAGCGGCCCCAAACAGAGACATTTTCACTAGTAAAAAGTAAACACTGCCAACAAAATAATTTATTTTTTACCTGTGATCCGGTTAGGCAAGGATTCCTCTCGTAATTCTTTGTATTGAAACCGCGGTTTTGTTTTCTGTTACGTTGCACCAAATTCTTCAATTCAGGGGTAGGTCTCACTGTTTTTATTAAAACTTTATCCTCATAACTTAGAGCACTAAAGTTATGGGAAAACAAATATTCCACTAAGTCACCATTGAAATTTTTGAGATTAACTTCAGATTCAGTAATGAAACTCATTTTTACACAATACGCGAACTCTTTCTGGCGGCCATTAGCGAATTACGACACATTAGATTTCCAACGAAATTGACTCGATGTCAGGCAACAAATTCTATAGTTGTGATTGGCCGGAACTGGGTTCCTATCCGTGTTGCCATTTACATGTGTTTTGCTTTACTATTGCAATACAGTATTCTGTTTTTGAGTGGTGTGAGTTTGCTTTTCTGTGGCAGGCATAATGAACGTTGAGAATATACCTTTCGTCCTTTCTAAGCTTACCGCAGCGTTGCCACAAATCTTGAAATGAATGAAATGCAGTAAATGTAAATACCTTCTATCTTAATTAATAAATTATATTATATAATGTAGGAAGGTAGGTGCATAAAATAATATGATTTTGATTAATATGAATATGCTGAATGCTGACTATTCAATATAATATATATATTAGTGATACACGGAATATTTTTGAGGAGGCTTAGCCTCCTTAGCCTCCTTTGACTAGCCGCCCCTGATATATATATATATATATATATATATATATATA
>JARQZK010005173.1:182500-185000 GCA_030704885.1 Cynegetis impunctata
TTTAGCATTTGAAGGAATTTTGATATTCTTAAGATGATTAACTAACTGAATAGAATTTTTAATGCTATACGCCGGATTTAATTGAATTAAGGTGGGTAATTTCTTATTCAAATACTGACATAATTTATACGCAGGAGCGTTAATATAAGATACTATTGGACGCATCGGGCAATCAATTTTATGTATTTTTGGTAAAGTATATAAAACCGGGGTGCGTGGGTTCATGGAAGTTAAGAAAAAAGTGTTAATATTTTATTAACTTCCATGAACCCACGCACCCCGGTTTTATATACTTTACCAAAAATACATAAAATTGATTGCCCGATGCGTCCAATAGTATCTTATATTAACGCTCCTGCGTATAAATTATGTCAGTATTTGAATAAGAAATTACCCACCTTAATTCAATTAAATCCGGCGTATAGCATTAAAAATTCTATTCAGTTAGTTAATCATCTTAAGAATATCAAAATTCCTTCAAATGCTAAATTAATTTCATTTGACGTTATCAACTTATTTCCTTCTACGCCAACTCAAGAAGTTAAAAATATTGTTAAGCGATATCTAGAGATGAACCCAAATGTAACAACTCAAGCAGTCAACGAAACAATGTCTGCCTTAAACTTATGTTTGAAACAGAGTTATTTCAAATTTAATAATATAATATACAAACAAGAAGACGGATTGCCCATGGGCTCACCGTTATCGCCTTTGTTGAGTGAAATTTTCATGAATAACTTAGAAGAAAAAATTTTCAATACTGATAATAATTTAATTTACTAACGTTTGATTATGGAGACGTTATGTAGATGATATTTTTTGTATTTAGACCGGTACAGATAGGCAGTTAGATAATTTCCTGAAATATATAAATACTTTCTACAACTCGATTCAATTTACAAAAGAAGTAGAAAACGAAAAACGGTACCTTGAATTTCTTAGACGTTCAGATTGCTAGGAATTTGAATTCTCTTACTTTCAACATTGTATAGAAAACCAACCTTCACAGATACTTTAATTCACAGCGACAGTAACCAACACATTAAAATAAAACTCAGTGCTTTTCATTCGTTCATACATAGGTTGTTTCACGATTCCATTATCGGAAACAAATTTTCAAACTGAAGTTAATACAATTAAATTATTAGCCATCAATAACGGTTACAATGAAAGTCTTATCGACAAGCTCATTGGGAAAAAAACGAAGAAAGTATCTGTTGCATTCAATATACCCCACGCAAAACTATTAATGAAGAACAAAAATACTTCCCAATAAATTATGTGCCTAATTTGAGTAGCAAAATTTGTACAGACTATCGAAAAATAACGTTAAAACAATTTGTACAAATAAAAAGAAACTTGAAGTCACTCTTGGTCAATAATAAAGAAAAATCTAACATCGGAGAAAAACAGTGGTATTTACAAAATATTTTGCGACGAATGTCCTGCTTTCTATATTGGACAGACAGGAAGGAATATATAAATATTAGTGTTGAAGAACATAAAAAGTCAATTTTACAAAACAAAAATACCACTGGCTTCTCTGAACATTGTATAAAATTCAATCACTTCCTGGATTTCAACAAAACCAAATTGTTACATTCAGGTAACAAGGGTAAACGTCTTGACCTTCTCGAAATTATCGAAATAAGTTCCGCCCATAATAGTCAATTACCCCTTGTAAACGAACAAATTGATTTTCAGGTATCACCTTTGCTTTTGTCTGTTTTATAAATTACGATGCAATACTCTCCTGTTGTCAGTCTTGATAATGAGTTCATAGCTCGAAACATGTCGACTTTTTATTACTGCTAAGTACAGTATCTAAAAATTTTTTATATTGTGAAACATAAGCCAAGTGTTTTTATTTTAAAGTTTATACTTTATTCTTTATGATGTTTCACCAAGTGATGTGCGAGAATTCAATCTCACTTTTTTTAATAATTGGTTCGTAAAATTTTTTTGGATAATTGTTCTTGTCTAATACTTCTTTAATATTTCTTATATTTTTAGGTCTTAACTCAGGGTTGGATAGTTTAAATGCTCTATCTGTGAGAGAATTCACAACACTTTTCTTATATTTCATAGGTACGAGTGAATTGTAATTAAGGTATCTTTCCGACCGTGTCTTTTTGTTGTACCAATCTGTGATAATTGAACCATACCAACGAATTATATATATATATATATATATATATATATATATATATATATATATATATATATATATATATATATATATATATATATATATATATATATATTGTTGCAGTCTGTTTGACTGCAGTCGGTTTAGCAATTTTGGAGTATTTTGTCCGGGAGCGAAGATTCAAAGTTCGCGCAATTAGCGGGTCTATTTCACACTTCTTCGGTACGTAGACCGGTTATGGGTAGGGAAGGAGGATATTTGAATCGGTAGACGGATGCGACGGTCTTTTGATGCGGAGATTTGACGAGGAAGGTACTCGAGAATCTAAATCGATATCGCAGAGAAATTTAG
>JARQZK010005173.1:187500-215000 GCA_030704885.1 Cynegetis impunctata
ATATATATATATATATATATTTATATATATATATATATAATATATTATATATATATATATTATATATATATATATATATATATATATATATATATATATATATATATATATATATAGTATATATATATATATATATATATAAATATATACATATATATATATATATATATATATATAGGTCTCATAGAGTTTTCGTCAAGGTTGAGCATTATATTGGAAACAACTAAAATTACATTTATTTTAAGCTTATATATACCAATGCAGTGGCGTAGATAGCTTTTTGCGAAGGGGGGGATATGACTTCGTGTAAAATTCCATAATTTTTCGTCTATAGTTTTATTTTTGTTGATAAAAATAATCTTTCATGTAGTACAAAATAAGCAGAAAGAAAATTTTTAGGCTTAACGCCTTGACGAATTAAATATTTCTTCCACACTTTCAACTTACGAGAACAGCAGGTGTGGCATTAAAAAAATTTTCGATAAAACTTGTCAGTTTTGATGAATTTATTAGCTGCTTTGTCAACTTCGTATAAATCATGCTTGAAAAACACAGAAAATCTTTTTAACATATTTAGTCTAGTCAAGGCCTCGGTAGCCCAACAACGGTGAGGTGTATCGCTTCTAAATAGAGGATTGTGGGTTCGAGTCCCACCTTGCTCTTGAGTGTTGTGTATGTCCGGAATTTAGTGGTTCAAAAATCTGTTAGGTAATGACTGAGATTCAAGCCCATTGGCCATTCGGAACCAGCGTTAAACTGTAGGTCCCTGAAGGTAATAAAAATAGTCTAGTTAACAAGTGCTTTTTTGTTCAACTTTTTTCAGCAGTTTCGGAAAAATAAAAGCAAAGTGTCATTTGATTTGGAGTAGCATGTAGATGTTTTTTGAGAAAATTAAAAATTCGCGAGCGAAAATTGTGAAAGTTGTAAACAATATACCTACTGAAAAAAAGGGGATTGTTTTTTGCCAATATGTCGAAAAATAATTGAGATTTTTGAAATCTGAAGAAAGACTCAAAAAGAAGAAGAAATTTTCTGAAAGAAAAACTTCCGGAACTGTAGAATCAATATTTTCTAAGAGAGGTAAAAATACTGCGGAAAAGGGGTAACTTCGTTTGGGCAAGTCAAGCCCATGTAGGACACTTCAACAATAAACATTATTTAACTATATCAAATATGAAAAGTTACTAAATCGGTGAATGAACAATAATCCGGCGATAATAGAAATTTTTTTATTAGTTATGCAATATTTAATTAACAATTTTTTGGTGCTTGAACATGAAAATTGTGATAACTTTTCAAGTATAGATCTGAGATTTTTTCATTCTTGGAGCTATTAGAGTAAATCCCTGTTGAAAAAATTAGAAAATTAAATTTTTCAGTTTTTCACTAAAAATTTACGTAGTTTTGCAAAATCAAAATGAAATTTTTTCAATAAATATAATGGTCCCATTTTTATTATCGGGAGCTACATGGAAAAAGTTGTTTTCAATGTTCATCTCCTATTTTTTTAAAAATTGTTATAAATAAATGCGTTGTTTATAAGAGAATCAGGAAAAAAATTATGATTAAAGTGTTTAATTTTGCAACTAGGTAAATTGTTAATAAAAAACTAAAAAATCGAATTTTTTAACGGGGATCTATTCTGAGATCTTTCGAAACTAGCTCCAAGAAAGGAAAAATTATCAGATTTATAGTTTAACAGTTAACACACTTGAAATGTTCTTGTTCAAGCAGCAAAAAACTATTGCAAAACTAATGCGCGAAAAATAGCGATAAAAATTTGTTGTAAGAACCTGAAATTTTTCATTGCTTAATTTCCATATTTAATATTGTTAAATAATGTTTATTAATTGTTGAAGTGTCCCAAATGGGTGTGACCTCGGGTGTGACTTTCGCAAGCCAGATAACCTGTTTTCGGCCGTATTTTTACCCCTCTGAGAAAATTATAGATATTTATCCTACACTTTTTTTCTTTCATTAAATTGTTTATCACTTTTACAATTTTCCCGAACGGAACTCAATTTTTTTCATAAACTATGTAAGTACATGTTATTTGCTCATATTCTTCAGAGACTGATGAAAAAAGTTGAACACAAAAGCGCTTGTAAACTAAACTGTATTCTCATGATTAGTAAATCTTTCTCCAAGATTCATGATGTTCGCCATCGCAAGAAAATTTTTACTAACTGGACAATTTTTATTAACTTCAAAATATTATGGAGATAATTAAATTGATAATCAAATCCAAAATTTAGTCCTATTTTTCAAAGCGCTCATATTTCGATACCTGTTCTACATTAAAAAATATTCGAAATATTAAATATTGATTGAAAATCCTCTATGAGCAGAAGTCACGCTCCTCGAATGTAAACAGAAATTTAATCGGTCACTTGGAACAAAAAACGTGTTTGAAAGAGCTTAAATGGAAAATTTTATGTAGGAAGGAAGAAGTCAACCAAAACCTCATCGCACTTCTTCTCTTTCTAAATTTTATACTACCTATACTATATTAAAAAAAATTTTTAAATAATAAGAAAACAACTTGTCTAAAAACCACAAAATGAAAATAACTTTTTTTCCGACTAGTTTCGCCTGTTACAGCATTATCAAGACTGAATACATAATTGCAAAGACATCGCTTGAAAATATATAAGTATTTCGGTTCGGTACCTGGGGGTGGTAAAATGTAATCGATGGGTCCAAGTTATCAGAGATTTAACAGTGGGGAGTGGTTTAAGTCTAACTGGTCATTAAGAAGAATGTAATTATGGGATTTTTGGATCTTGTTTATTTCCATGGCTTCCAGGAAGTTCATTATCATACCTTTATCACAGTAATGAAGAATTTTTGGTTTGAAAGAGGATGAGATGTTATTTTTTTTGACTCTAGATGTTCCCTAAATGCTGATTATCCGTTTTTTAGATGTTCTTTTAGCCTGGTTTCAAAACATCTCCCGGTCTGACCTATATATGTTGAATTACATTCTTCACAGTCCATTCTATAAATTCCTGTTCTCTTCATTGGATCGACTTTTGACAATTTTTTATTAAAAATCATTCTATCTAATCTGCTGTGACTCGAAAAAGCAGTATTCAAATTATTATTTTTAAAGAATTGAATGATCTTTGAAGAGGGGATGTGCGTATAAGGGATGCTCACAAACTTTTGTACATTTTTGTTATTGCAGTATGGTCCATATAACTTCAAATTGATAAAATGTTTCTCTTTTTTCGAAATTAAACTATTTATTATTTTTAGTGGAAAATCATTGTTAATACCTATCGCGCGAATCACGTCAATTTCTACCATAAGGTCTTGTTTTGATAAAGGAACCGAAAAAGCTCTGTGAATCATTGAGTTAAGAGCCGCGAGTCGATGGCTAATTGGACTGAAAGAATTATAACTTATGATGGCGTCTGAGAAAGTAGGTTTCCTGAATATTCTATATGAAAATTTATCCTGTTGTTTCGATATTGTTAGGTCGAGAAAATTTAACGAATTATTTTGTTCTGTTTCTACTGTGAACTTGATCTTATCATGTATTGAATTTAGATATGTTAGGTATAATTTAATATGTCGGTCTGTCCCATTGAATCCAACCAAGATATCATCCACATAGCGGTACCAAAAAATAATATGTTTTTTAGATAGATCTGATTCTAATATTGTGGTTTCCATGTTGTCCATAACTTGAACCCATCGATTACATTTTACCACCCCCAGGTACCGAACCGAAATACTTATATATTTTCAAGCGATGTCTTTGCAATTATGTATTCAGTCTTGATAATGCTGTAACAGGCGAAACTAGTCGAAAAAAAGTTATTTTCATTTTGTTGTTTTTAGACAAGTTGTTTTCTTATTATTTAAAAAAATTTTTTAATATAAATATGAACTAACACAGAGTTGATTCATCGTCCATCGAATTTACTACCTATACTATTGAACAAAACTGATTTAGATATAATACTACACCATTGAACAAAAGCTCGAGCACTTTTGTTTAATAGTAAGTATAGTATACAATTTAGAAAGAGAAGTGCCTGGAGATTTTGGTTGACTTCTTCCTTTCGAAATGAAAATTTTCCATCAGAGCCATTTGAACTTTTTAAACACTTTTTTGCTCATAGTGACCGATTAAACTTACTAATTCAACATTGAATAAAATATGCTCAAAACTACTAGTTACTTTATAATGTTGAAATTATGGCCAATCCTGATTGGTCGGCCTGTGCGAAGCGCGGAAATTATTCAATACTCAAATGCACAGCCGTCACGAAAACATATCTAGTGGTGTTTTTTTATAATTGCACATACATAATAGCAGAAGAGGTGCTAGTGCTTAGTGAATTTCATATAAAGGTACTTAAATACATAGTATAGTACATAGATACGAAGACTTTTATTCAGTTCTATTATAATAATCGTAGGCTCATGACGGGGGGAATTGATCCCCTTGATCCCCCCCTATCTACGCCACTGTGCCAATGTATAGATAAAAGATCATTCTTATATCTCTTTGTTGCGTAGGAAAAATTCAAACCCACTTGCGATCAATAGTGAATGAAAATAATTAAATAATAATTGTACGCCAATTTCTGAATGACGTTGTTTGGTTTGGCCTTCAAAGTAAATCATTCACCGTGAATAAAATTAATTGACTACATAGTGTAAGTTCAGCAGATTTTAGGTGTCCAATCGAATATATACATGGTTCATGATAGGATACTTTGCTTTTGAATGAACAGGAAATAGAACCGTAAGATATTTTGACCAAACATGAAACAAACTGATTGCCTTTCATCGAATTATTTTTTTCACAATATAATTGATTGATCATTTTTAAAAAGAGTATGATATTTTCAGCATTGATTCTCACATTGTTTTGACTTATATTGTTGAAGATTTTCACCTTTTCGGTACAAATTAGTATAACACTTAATGCAGTGCCGGATTAGCTACGTAGCAAGAGTAGCAAATGCTAGGCGCCCCGCGAATTGGGGGGCCCCGCGTTCCAACGCCTGTCTGACAGTAAAAAAAAATAAGTTTAGATAAGCGTAAAATATCTTCTATGCATTGAACGCGAAGCGCTTAGGCTATGCTTCACTCACACCTAAAAATCTAAAACTCGATTTTGTCACGTTAAATCGAAGTTATAGGTTATATAACTGCAACAATAATTTTAATTTGTACCAATATACCAATATAGCGCTAGCCGCACAAGTTATGTGTTTGTACTACTTGCCCTGCACTACAAGTTTGTAGCACTGCAAAACTAACAGAGGAATTCCCTGATATTTTCATCTATCCAGCTAGTCGTATAACCCGAACAAATAAAATAGGATTCTATTGATTATCAAACTATTAGAATTTAATGTACATTTATATTTGGCACAAGGTAAAAAACTGTGAAAAGCTCTTTAGATGTTAATCTAGCATTGTATTTTAATTGCATCAGTTTAAATTCCTCCATATTATTGTAACACCAACACTTGTGACCACCTGGCGAATGAAAAAGAGTGGTCCAAGTTTCTTGCCAGTTTATCCCGCTTATATGGAAGCAGCCGTTGACACGTGTTTCGGACTCTTTGGTCCTCATTAGAACGGCGTAGCCAAGCATTGGATTGAAAACTTGGAGATGAAAATAGCACAACAAACGAAATCCCGATAATTCTGCTCTACTTGTTTAATATTTTCCTGCGACTAATTTCTTTGTTGTTGTTTATTTACTCGGTCTGAGATCTCGCGGATGGCATTAATCGCCTCAGTGGCAAAGTTTGACCAAATCTCCTAAACCGGAGAGTTCAAACAATAAGCCACAAATGTGTGATTGTCTTCCGTAGCAGGGGATTTCGTTTGTTGTGCTATTTTCATCTCCAAGTTTTCAATCCAATGCTTGGCTACGCCGTTTTGATGAGGACCAAAGAGTCCGAAACAAGTGTCAACGGCTGCTTCCATATAAGCGGGCTATACCGATAATTCTATACCGATAATTCTGCTCTACTTGTTTAATATTTTCCCGCGACTAATTTCTTTGTTGTTGTATATATATATATATATATATATATATATATATATATATATATATATATATATATATATATATATATATATATATATATATATATATATATATATAATATACAAAACGGGAAAAAGTGAGTCTCCCCCTATACCTTTTTTCTGTTTAATTAAAAAAATCAAATTTACAATTCATATATATCTCTCTTTCAAATGGCACTCAATAAAATTTCAGGAGCTCAAAAATATTTGTGTGAGTACGCTCAATTAATTTTATTAGATTAGGGGTCAAATGAGGCCTCAATCGAAAGCTTATTTCAAAATACATACTGTGAAGTTTGGAGCAAAAAAATATTAGGATTTATTCAAGGTATACCTAAAAACTTTCAACATAAAAAAGACATTTCACTCTGTTGAATCAAATTGTTACCATGGATACAGCATTGGAGAAAGCTTACTCATTACTTGTAGGGTTGAAAATTTTTGGTTATAAATTGAATAAATCTTGATATTTTTGGCTCCAAACTTCACAGTTGTATGCATTTTGAAATAAGCTTTCGATTGAGGCCTCACTTGACCCCTACTCTAATTTAAGAAAATTTTTGAGCCGTTTGAGCATGGTAAAACTTTTTGTATGTGTGTGTGTGACATCAATAAAACCTCAAGAATGGTGCTAAAGGAAGTACAAAATGGATTTAAACCAAATTCTGTTGACTTTCGATACAGTGCAATAGTTTAATATTTTCGGAGAAAATAGGACTAAACATTTATGAAACTAGGTTGTTAATCTTCTATTTCTGAATGATTGAATGCGGTCTATAGATGAAACATCAGATGGCAGTGAAATGCATTTAGAGAGACCTGTAAATTTTTATTTCTTAACGTCGGAGCACTTCATAATATACCTACCCTGTTTTATATTAGTGTTATTTATCAAATGAAATATAATCCGCAGTATTTTTAGATAGATAGAAAAAACTGCATAAAGTGCTGATCTATCTTTGTTTCAAGTTAATAAAACGGTTGAAAAAATTTTATGTTATAAGATTTGTTAGACGATTTTGAATCTCTTAATATTCTTCAAGATTCACATGTACTAATGTATAGTTTTCAATTTGAAGATTAATGCCACCGAAAATAATAACATTTTATTTTACGAATAAAATAGAAATCGAGTTCAAAAAAAGTCATATGTATCCATCAATTTATAATGCACTTGGAAGTTCAGTCCATCATTTTTCGATGTTTGCACAATCAATTGTTTTTATGATCACTATTCCGACGATTGCAGAACAAGGATTGATGGATTATATATGATTATATTTGATAATACTCGGAAAAAATATTATGTCTCTGATTGATTACTAGGAATTGGTTTACAAAACATTCAAATCAACAATATAACATGAACTTTATGAATCTTCTATACGTTGAGCTATGAAAATCAGAGGTTCGCAAACCATTTTCAAGACATGGAACTTCACATTGACAAGCGCACTTTTCCTTCTCATTGTTATTAGTTTCATAATTATTGAAAGAGAAATTATAGAAAAAACTCTATTATGAGAAGAAAAAAAATGGAAATTGATAGTTTTTCTGATAGAACATTAGATTCAGTGAATCTTCTTTGAATGTCAAGAACCATAGACGAAATATAGAAATTAAAATTTGCTGCACTACCAAATATTAAATACTGCTAGGTTTTAAAATAATACAAATGTTTTGCCAGGGAAGCTAAATTCAAAGATTATGGTACATTTGCTTGAATACACGAAACGAAAATTTAATAGAAGATATCGTAGAAAGAGAAAGGTGAAGGTAAAAGAAGAATCTCCCAATTTTAAAATAATAAAGACTGAATATTAAGTGTAAAATTAATGATAAATTTCTCTTTACATTTCAATCAATCTACAAAATTATTAATTTTGTTCTTTCTATATTCAATAAATGTCGGTTCATGTTGTCATGAACTTTTTATTTTTCTGATGTTTTTCATATTTCACCTTCATTCTGAGAATCTGAGATGATATATGTTAGTACTTAATTTCATTGTCTTTGTTTTGTATTAAAATTAATTAATAAATTTTTCTCAATAGAACAAATAATCATTGGTGTGATATATTTCGACAAAATAACCATTTTGTATCTCATTACAATGAAAAATAATTTCTATAAAATTGTCCCCATGTCATATTTAATATAATAATAACAGGAAGTACTTTAATTATATATCAACTGCATTCACTACTAATAAAAGATTATTATCAAACTTGAAGTTTCATTTTATCCACAGAGATAATTTTTCTGGAGTAAACGCCAGTTGGATAATGAAAATTATAATTTTGATAAATTTTGAGACGAAAAAGATTTTTCGTCACAACAATTGAATTTCGAGTTGAATTTCCAATTCTACGAAATCGTACAGAGTTTTAGTTAATAGTGCAAAAAACAAAGGGCATGAATTAGCAAATAATAGTTTGGAATTATTTTTATTTTTCCAGGCGAATCTTAACGACTGCTAACACGAGTTCGTTCATTCCCTATGAGAAACTTATCAAAAAAATATGATCCTATATTTAATCAGCCGCTGTGGTCTAGACCAGAGGTTCCCAAACTTTTTTTCTCATAGACCACTTTGAAAATTTTGCTGGTTCCGGTGGACCCCCTGCAGCTGCATTTCTACCATATTCCCAAAACTCGACAAAAAATGTGAAGTTCAGATCTAACTATGGAAATTTGCGTTGGGGCTGAGTTCCAACCACGAATTAACAGTTTTCGAAAAGTTTAAGAAACCAATCAATTCTCGCATATTTTATTTAGAAAATTCCTCCTCCGCCATTCGGAGTGGTGAAAATAAAACCAGAAATAATATATTTTCTTTTGTTGTATTTATTCAAATATGTAATTAATATACTATTAATTACTATTGTTATCATATTACATTGTAAGGTTTACATTACATTGTAATATGATAACAGTCGTGATATAATTAAAATTGAACATTGATAACGTAACGTTACTTCTACAATGATAATCAGAAAATAGTCATAATTTTAATGAGAGGGATGTACTTGATAGATTGACAGAAAATTATCAATATTTGGCTTCAGTTTTGTTAGAAATAACCGCAAATCTGCTCCATTTTTTTTTGTTAAAAGGTTGGTACTAAAAGTTTTGTCGATAAGATATGACGAAGAAAACACTATAAAAAGCTTTTTCGCAATTCCCCACAGTCCATTATATTTTTCGGGTATTTTTGCCTGCAGGCAAAATGTTTGATACCATTTTTTAAATTTCACCTTCAGCACTATTAGTGCTAATAAAGCTCGAGAAGCTTCTCTTGTAATATCACATTCTCCACTTCCGTTTCATCAAATGGATTCATGATCCATGGTGGTATTTGCATCGTCAGAATATCTTCAAAACTGATTTTGAAGTCATCATGCAGGGCAATTAAATATTGAACGTATATCTGAATATTCTCATCAAGGCATTCCACCTGTGACAAAGTACTCACTTTTTCTGACACTGGCAAACACTATTATCGATTCGCTTTACTTTTCTTTTCGAAATTCAGGAAATAAATGAGTATCGTTGATCCTTGGCATTCGTATGCCTAGGTATATTGGTGAAGAATCACCAATGCAAGATTGCAAGCACACACACCAAAGTCGTATTTCGTCCATTTGCAAGACTGAACAAGAGTTGCGGACGACGGAGAGCGATGCTTTGCACGTGTCGACACGATGTACTGAATATGGAATATACAAGTTTTTACAAGTAACAGTCGCTGAACTTCTAAAAATATTATCTGCCTACATTGATAGGTGAAGTCAAGCCAACATTTTATTTCTTCAATATCGAAACCAGATAAATTTTCGTGGACCCTCGCTTACGAATTGTGAACCCGATATCTTTATTACGCCACCGTAGACCCCTGTCGAGTCTCCCGTGGACCCCTAGGGGTCCACCTGGACCACTTTGGGAATCAATGGTCTAGACGGTTGACCAAACGGTCAAGTACACCGACAGTGCCGGGTTCGAATCCCAGTAAGGTTATGATCTTATAAATGTCCAAGATTCATTGAATATGAATTTTATTTAATGGGTAATGTACATAGTTCACAAGCCTATTCCTGTAGATGGTTGAAAATATGCGAAATACCATGTTACACCATCCCCTTTAAAACACATACAATTTACTATTTGCATCGATGAAGCCGTAGTAGTGACGTATATGACGTTTCGGTATATTGTAATATCTTCAGATATAAATTGTTAGTAAAGCTAACTGTAAAAATTGCAATATTATTATAGGAACTGAAAATCGCCTATTTTTGTATAGAACAAACACTGAAAAAAATACAAGTTTTCCATTCAGAAAATACTTTGTATATGACAGATTACATAGCAAACACATTCAAGAGAGTCTTTTGATTCCCAAAATTCACTTCTAGACCTTTATTGTTAAAGTGTAAAATTTTAAAATTTAAATCATATTTTCATCTACTGAATGAATTGCGTATTTTTTTAAATCGAAACTGTGTTTATATTCTGATATGTTTCAGTCGTATTTTCCCCAAACAAAAGAGACTATAGCACTGTATCGAAAGTCAACAGTGATGTGCGGGAGTAGTTTTCATATTATTTTTATACCTTTTGAGGTATCTTCGAGCCTCTCCAGTGGCTGGTATCAGAGGTATCTGAGGTTGTTCTTGAGACAGAACAAAAATATTAAAATTTCTGTATTTAAAATAAAATTTTGAGATGGGAGAGGCAAAAAGTTGCATGAAATTTTGCTCATAAGCACTCCTTGCATGTGCTTGACTCATTCATTCACAAAAAAACATTGAGGCTAATAGAAGACAAATCATTGTCTGTAGAGCTTCATTCAATCGAAAATCGAAGAAGGGTGGCCGTCCTGTACCTCTTTCACAGTATTTAAAATAAAATTTTGAGATGGGAGAGGCAAAAAGTTGCATGAAATTTTGCTCATAAGCACTCCTTGCATGTGCTTGACTCATTCATTCACAAAAAAACATTGAGGCTAATAGAAGACAAATCATTGTCTGTAGAGCTTCATTCAATCGAAAATCGAAGAAAGGTGGCCGTCCTGTACCTCTTTCACAGATATTATCACGGCAGGTGTTTTGCCTTTATTATTCTGCAAAGAGCACAATTTTCTTGATATACAAGGTATGCAAATAATACACATATATGGCGTGCTCAACCTTAAGCCAGAACATCGGTCTTTCAGAGTGAATTTCTGAACCAAACGCAAAGCGCTCTACTCTCAGAGATGTTTTCGGTCTGCTTTAACTAGCAGTGGTTTGAATCCAACATGAACCGTATTTATTGAAATAATTTTGAGGTGCCTGAGAAACGTTATAAAGTTTCGCTTTTCTCGAAAGTTGCCCTTAAATGAGTGGAAAATTTTCAAACCAGTTGCAAAAGATGTGGAACTTATCAACACTTGACAGTTCACTTTCTTTTGTACATCATATTAAACAGAAGTTAACTGCAGCATATTTGAGATTGAAAAATATAGCCAAAGTAAAAAAATTTCTTGCACCTTATCAAAAATTCTATTTATGCCGGAGTTTAGTACTTTCCTTATTTGACTATGGCGATATTGTTTACGGTGATGCTATATCCTTTCAGATGAGTAGGTCCATCCAGAGGGTACAGAACAGTTGCATGAGATTTTCGTATCAGATACCATTCCGAAATCATATAACGCCATCACTAAATAGTAATAAAATTTTGAACATGGCCAACAGAACGAAACTTCATATGTATACACTCATTTACAGATTGCAGAAAAGTAGTAAACCAAAGTACTTGAAAACTAAATTTCTATCTTTGACACGAACTCAAAGAACAGCAAATAATCAGCATTTTTTGATACCTAGATATCGAACTGCAGCATATGAGAGGTCCTTTACCTTTGTGGCAATTAGAATGTGGAATAAATTGGCAAACCATGTGAAAGATTCGGGACCGAGGCATTTCTCGAAGTTAATTAAGCAAAAACTTTTACAAGAGCAACAGAGTCTGTAAGACACAACATTCTTCTCAAATACCTTCGGGTGTGATTTTCATTTATTGTTTTCATTTGTTGTTTGAAGTTTTTTATTTTTATTTTAGTTGTTTTTCGTTGGTTGAATTTGGAGTCGCGGGTTAGCTAGCCAGAATGGTTCAGAAATGGTACGTGCCTATAATATTCTCCTTCCCCGAACGGTTTGTTTACGGCTATTACCACTCACTCCATTAGCGGGCTAGATGAACCTCTGTACTCCTTGATAACCCCTGTCATGTTTATTTTTCTTGTTTTTTTTTACTGTAGTTTCTAAGTTTGAATATTAATTTTTTTTTTGGCTTTCTCCCATTTGCCTTACTTTTATGTGTGACAAATGTTATCGGTTTTTTATAATCGCGAGGAAGTCCATTTTTGTCAAATAGTTATAAAGTTATATTGTAATTACAATTGTTTTGAAGTAATGTAAGTAATTTGGCAAAATAAACAATTTGATTTGATTTGATTTGAAATTCAGCTTTCTTGGGGTTTTTGGAAAGTATATAGAGCTGAACAACGGTTTTTGAATGATATGATTTTTTGCATCCCCAAACTTCCTAACCATTCATTAGAAGGTTCAAAATTTCTACGGGAGTAGAGTCGATGTAAGGGAAGTGCTTTTTGATGGTATAAACTTTTTCTCTGGATACCGTCATTTTTATGTAGAGATTCTTCGTTTTCTCGTGGTTTTTTGAGGTATTGTGCACCTCCATAGCTCTCTCAGATTAAATAAGATGGTTACAATTTCGTAGGTGGATCTAGTTGATGCTAGAGAAGTTCCTTTTGGTCTTTCAACTATTTTTAATATTCACCGCCATTTTTATGTAAATATTTTAAGGTTGAAAGTTTTACCCACCTGCACAGCCCCTCCAAATTGACTTCATTCATTCAGGAATTTTATGGGAAAAAGAAAAAAGGAGAATTTGCGGTTCACGCGTTTTTTCAAAATGTAATAGCTGTATGACGAAGTTCATAGTGAATTGTTAAGTCATGTCCTAGAAAATTAATTGAATTATCCTTCTCTACTAATATAAGAATGAAATGAACTAAAAAATAGTTCAAAAATTGATAGTTGTCTATTGGTACTTGGAAAACACGCAATATTTAATAAAAATAAATCTATAGAAGATTAATCATCTCTATGGTAGTTCATATTTAATAAATTAAATGAGTGATAAAACACGTGGCTAATATGGCACATTGTAAATTTAGCAATACATACTAATTGTATTTGAAGATTGTTCAGCATGCCGAGAAACTAATTTTTATTTCATTTCAATTTAATAAATATACTATTTTTTATGCAAAAATTGCAAAATTGAAATTCATGAATTTTCAGTACGAGAACCAAAAGTATGGAAAAATTGAAAACTTTTAATATTTATTTTAGTGGACCTGAATTACGTTATTCACTCAGCATCTTCAGTGTGAGATTTATTGGATGAGAGTTTAAGTAGGCTAATTATATTGATAATTAGTTGAGACGAAAACACTTCCGTTTTTCCAAAAATAGATCGGTTAATAGGTAAAATGTCATTCACTTCCCAAAAATAGAATATAGCAATAAAATAAATGTTCTTTTATTTTATTTCACTAATGTCTGAGTGAACGACATAAGAAAAAACTATTGAATTTCTGAACGTATTCTCATATAGCTATTCCGCAAATAAAAAAAGACTATTATTTTTGTTTGAATTCATTATTTCTCAGGTGTTTTTTTTTAATTTTTTACTACCAAACTTATAGAATTAGTGGTCCTCATAATATTAAAAGCAAAGATGATTATTTGAACATGAGTTTATTGCTTGTAAAAATTATTTTTCTCCGATCGTGGGAAAAGTGACACTATTTTGACCTGTTTTCTATGCGAAAAGCTCAACATTCCAGAATAGTGGTCAGTTGCTAAGCAATTAGAAAATAACAGTGCGGTAATATTCTTTTTCTACAAGCGTGCGCTTTCAACCCTTTTCCCGCACGCATTTCAATTCGTAAAGAGTCACATTGCCAAACAGTGCGGGAAAAACCCCTGCTATTCCATTTCCGCACGCCTTTGCGTGCGGTGATGGAATTGCGGGGATTTTTCCCGCACGCTTTTATTAGAGAATAAACTGAATAATGATATGTCTCTATGCACCGAACGCCACCGACGACGTTACTATGGAAACGACATGTGAATTAACATAATATGTCATTAGTATGAAATTATTTGAATATATCAAATCTAATTTCATCGGTGTATTAAAATCTCCGTTAAAATAAGCGCTTGTAGAAAAAATATTGTTCCTAACTCGTGCGGAAAGAGTCTTTCCGCACTTGTTAGGAAAATAACTATTTTCTACAAGCGTGCGCTTTCAACCCTTTTTCCGCACGCATTTCAATTCGTAAAGAGTCACATTGCCAAACAGTGCGGGAAAAACCCCTGCTATTCCATTTCCGCACGCGTTTGCGTGCGGTAATGGAATAGCGGGGATTTTTCCCGCACGCTTTTATTAAAGAATAAACTGAATAATGATATGTCTCTATGCACCGAACGCCACCGACGACGTTACTATGGAAACGACATGTGAATTAACATGGTATGTCATATGTATGAAATTATTTGAATATATCAAATCGAATTTAATCGTTGTGTTGAAATCTAATCGATCTCGTATAAGCGCTTGTAGAAAAAATATTGTTCCTAACTCGTGCGGAAAGAGTCTTTCCGCACTTGTTAGGAAAATAACTATACCGCACTCCTGTAGCGTGCAGTAATGTAACAAATGGATTATTACATTAAAATGAAACAAAGTATGGTTTTAATTTTTATTATTGTTGTTAATATTTACATTTTTTGTATCCTGTAGCTTGACGTTTTAAAACTGCTCTCAGTTTTTGGTACTGGGCAATATTTATATTATTTTTAACAGACAAAGTTAATTGAAGCATGGAATAATGTGCCCACAATGTCGAAGATTTCATTGTTTTAGCCAATTCAGCAATATACGCCATCAGTAAATTCTCAGAAAAGGATACACTGTTGTTTTTTCTACAAAAATTCATGAAGCGTTGGTACGCAAGTTCATACTTCTCTCTGGATTTCGCCGGAAGTAAATTAAGTGAAGCCCCGTTCGCGGCTTCTACTAGTGCAGGAGTCGTGCAAGACAACAAATAATCACTATCAGTGTTCATGTTTACTAATTCTTTTTTAATTCCTTATAAAATACAACGAATCAAACAAAACCAGCTTTAAAATTATTTTACTTTTGTCATAACAGAGTAATTTCCATGGTTACTACTTCTATATTTCAATATGAACATAGAGAAACCTATTTAAACTTACTTGATTACATCTTGGATGAAATATTTTTTAATTAATTAATTTTTAAATGTAAATCAACGATCGGAGAAAAAATAGTATGTATAATTCGTGGGAAAAGCATATTCCCAAACTCCTGTGTTACCAGACTCGTCGCTACGCTCCTCGTCTGGTAATTATCACAGTCGTTTGGGAATATTATGCTTTTCCCACTAATTATACAATATACTATTCTGTGCTTGAACATTGGCGTGTATCAAATCAAAAAATCATATTTTGATTGTAAGAAAAACTACCATAAACATATGTATAATGCTGCAAATTTTGTAGGTAATAGTTTTTGAAAAACCACACTTTATAGCAAACCGAATAAAAATTAGAAAATAATTTATATTATTTTAAAGAATTCGTGAAGTGCATCGCGTACAGGGGAACCACGCTTTAATTGTTAATCGTCAAAAAAGTTTTAGAAAATTCATTTTATTCAAAATTAAAACTACACACACATATATATATATATATATATATATATATATATATATATATATATATATATATATATATATATATATATAGTTACTAATAATAATAATTTTATATACATATTATAATAAAATAATTACAATCTAAATACACACATAAATGAAATAATACAAATACATCTACAACTTCAGTAAAAGTCAGTTACAAACACCAGCATACAATTATGTGGAACAAAAAATGTTCAAATGTTTAATTTGGGCCTCTTTTCATATAATGCACTTATTGTGCTTAGGGAAAAGTAATTTCCTATAATTTCTTGTAATATACAAAGCACCCAATCGTGCAAAAGAGTTAAAATTCTCTTTAACGTACATTGCCGCTTTGAGGGCAAATATCGAGGCAGAGTGAGTATAATATGTCTAACGAAATACTTCCTATGTGACTCAGTATGATGAAGGACAAACAAGAGCCGAATTACTCTTTTCTGTGCAATGAATAAATGTTTAGGTAAGGCGTTCATGAATAGCATGAACAACAACAGTCCCAGGATCGATCTCTGTAGAACACCTTTATGTAGTCATGCATTCCCCAGATACACAGGCCCCCACTCGTACTATCACATTTCCACTTAAGACTTCAACCAATCATAGCAAACACCTCGAAGGCCAAGGTCATAAAATTTATATAGCGCAATATTTGCACACATAAGATGGAATGCAGAAGTTAAGTCAAAAAAAATACAAGAACAATCAAACGTCATCCAGCTTTCTATAGATTAAACGTGTCAACAGTTGCAATTTCTTCTGACTTACCTCTTCGAAATCCATACTGGGACGAAGAAATCAGATTATTGTTCTTATGGAAATCAACAACCTGTGAATTAAAATCAAACACCAGCAGCTTAGAAATCCCACAAGGAATTGAAATTTAGCGGTAACGGTCCGGCAAGCATGCATCTCCCTTCTTGCAAACCGGAACTAGTGTAGCTTGTTTCAGAATAGAGGGAAAATCCCCATCGCTCAATGATTTATTTATCAGTTGAAAAAAGTTGATAGACAATAAATCTTGAAATCAACTTAATTATATTTGTACTCAGACTATCCAGATCAACTGTATCACAATCTTTCATCTCATCAATCATGTGCCGAAGTGATGTTTCGGTAACAAGCTTTAAAAACATAGATCTGCATAAACATTCACAAGCAATGGGTGAAAGAGTAATGTTGGAGCCAAAATGTTTATCCTGCGGTATCTCTACCGCCGACGCAAAATAGCCCATAAAAATTTCGCAAGCTTTGAGTTTTCAGTTTCCACAATACTCTGATAATTCAGACTTATCAAGATCCGGACTCTTTTTACAGCCCAGTTGCTCATTCACAATTTTCCAGCTTCCCTACTTCTATTCGTGAATTTCTTTATTTTATACATAGTAAATTTGCTTAGATCTTTCTATCTCTAATTTGTGATTTTTCAACTTCTCTTTGTACTGAGACTTCAAGTTAGCGGATACAGAATGAGAAACGAACCAGAATAAATTTATCAACTGTTTCCCATATTCGAAAATCCTTCTTGTTATCCAAGGCTTCGCTATTCCTCTGCTCCTGGTACTCACAATCTCCACCATTGGACACGTCTTCTCAAGAAGTTCACCCACAACATCCACCATCTCAACGTAAGCCAACTCAAAGTTTGGAGTATTGATAATCCGAATCCACTGATTATAGCTTCAACAAGACAATTAAAATTCTTTAAATTTTCATAGGTTCGACGAGGTTTTCGAACACTTTCAGCTACATCCGTGATAACAAAGACTAATCGAAATTCGAAACAGAAAAATGGTCAGACGGACTTGGGTTCATCGCAGAACTCCTTTATTGTTTACGATTGGAATTAGTTAAAATATAGTCATTGCAGGATCTGGAGGTATGTTCAGCAGCAATAGTAAACACCCTAGTGTATTCAGATATCGAACACAACAAGCTAAATCTATTAATTAAGATACATAAAATGCTCTTGAACTGAATTAAAGATCCCAAACATGGTCAATATACAGATACCAACAGACATTTACTCATCACAGATATTCCACATATTTCGGCCTTATCCTCAATTAAGAAATTTTTAACATTGAGAACCACAGTGAATGAAAATAAAATGTCTCTTACAAATATACACGAGCCACCAGGTATGCCATCAGTTCTACTAAAATACGTCACTCAGATATAAAATATCTTTGTTCAACATCCGTTGTTCATTTATGCATAAAATATCAATATTTTTCGACGAAAGAAATATATCAAGTCGTCCAAATTTATTTTTCAAACCCTGAATTTTGAGGGGTATAATTGGAAAATTAAGTTCATTTGTTTTAAAGCCCTGTAGTTTTATTATGTTTTGTGCGAAAAAAATAACTTTTTACAAGAATGCCGCCGCATGCCAGAATTAGAGATTATATAATTGTTCTTTCAAATCCAAGATTGGAGACCTCGAAAGGATGAATTCCTATCTTTTTGGAATTAGATATTTTATTGCTAAGAACCTTCAGATGGCATCTTCAGTAATAATAGTTTCACATCTACCCACGCATATCCAAATCTTACGTGGGGATGCACAGAATTCGGGAGTTACACTATTTGAACGACTTTCCACTGTAACATCTGTAGAATTCGATATTCCCTTATCTCGCCTTGACTGGATTTGGAATATCTTCGATTTTTGGTTGGAAATCGCACATGCCGGCTTGATATTGATTTTTTTTTGTAAGAGGTTCCGGTTCTTGTTGATACAGTTGATCGATTTATACTTTCATCATAATTAGAAATTCCATCTACAGATTCATCTGCCTCATTTACAGCATAGTTTTTCGTTTCAAAAATTAGTTAATTAGTCACAATCATATTATCAATTTTTGTCTTCAGCACACTTATTTCTTTCTGTATATTGTTCAAAATTCGAGCTTATGTATTAAAATTTGTGAGATAATTATTTTTTCAATTTATATGCAAATTTTCATTAAAATGGACGAAAGGAACATGTACATAATAACATCGTCACGTATTATTTTACTGAATATATAAAACGGCTGTTTATGATTTGAATAATTTGACTATAAAAAAATTAACTGCGAAGCAATTATCTCCTTCCTAATAATAGACGAAATATCATTAACTTTTAAAAATAGAATGAAGAAATAATGAAATTTCATGGAAGTTTGGCAATAGTTTCTCAAAGTTCATTTATTCTCGTAATTATAGTTTATCTTAAAAACATGATTTATTGTTAACCGTCAATATTCTCCTTGGTTTTCTCAAAATACCAAAGGTGGTTAAATTTATTAAGTTTCTGTTCAATCCGACCAGAAAGAAGATACGAGAATGAACATGTGGCAATTTCAGATGATACAAAAACAGCAAGACCACTAAAAAGTTGGACTTAAAGTTGGATATCTTAGGAACAAAATGCAGCTTAACAAAGCGTGTTCGGAGCGTGTAGAAAAAAAAAGTTTACTCCACAATCAAACAAGGTGTACAAGAAGATTTGGCTTTTAATATTCTAAAATATTAATTTCATGAGTCATCACATCAATTTTTTAATTTGAGTGCGTTTCTTTTTTATCAATTCCTTCTTCATTTCTGTTTGATATACGAGGAAAGTGAATATACCACAAAAGAAATTTATCCGTTATCAGATGCAGCATTAGACACCCGAAAATAAGTATTTTAAATTCAAAACTCATAAAGAAAATCAAGATCTTCCCTTAAATGGAGAACACATCATTGTTATCATTTTCTCGGTTCGAAGTCTGAATTGCGTTATCTTTAAGGGTATTTCTTCCTTATTATTATAACTAAACGTCATCAATCTTCCTCATCCGAAGATCCATTCTGATATTCTCCTGCTCAAATATATTTTACATAATGCGAAAGTTTTTAGAAGTTTTCGAAGTTCCTCTAGTTCATATCTATAGATCGTTCGATGGGTTGCTGGACTGACTTTTCCTAAATTGACGTCGAAATCTGTCACATAAACATTCACAGACATTCATTGTCATTCAGAATTCGCAGTAACTGCAATTGAGATGTCCAAGAGTTTGATTTAGTTTTACGCTATTAAGTTCACGGATTTATAACGACAATTTACGAAATGTTTCAGTTAATTTGATCTCAATAAGATTTGTTCTTCGTTGATTCGATTGAAATTGCTTAATCTTCAAACCACATCTTGATACAAACATGTAAATCAGTCAATTGAAAACTTTCTCATCTCCTAAACTAGGTTTTCATTATATAGATATATATATATATATATATATATATATATATATATATATATATATATGTTTATATATATATATATATATATATATATATATATATATATATATATATATATATATATATTTATATATATTTATATATATATATATATATATATATATATATATATATATATATATATATATATATATATATATACAGTGCTTTCATGATGAAAGGAACAAATTCATTAAAAAAATTAGGTTTCTATTTCATGTTAAAATCCTCGGACAGGTCGATTAGTATTTTTATTTGGGCAATTTTCGCAATAAAAATTTTGTATACAGGGTGTCTCATTCAAGAGCTATGGCTTTGTCATTAGTTTTTTTAAAGGTAATACCCTGTATATTATTTCACTTTACAATTCTACGATAAATTCTTATCACTTTTTGTGAACATACCATATGCCTCAACTTGATGGATTCCCAGATTATAACGGAGATAGTGGAGCACCTGGAGATTTAAAATGTGGATTAAAAGTACAAAAAAAAATTTAGGTAAACATTGTCATTAAATCTGAAGAATGAAATTTCACATGTACCATCTGAATTCATTCACTGGTGCTGTATAGTCCGCAGTTTTCACGTTTTTAACGCTCCAGGCACTACACTACTTCATTGTTTAAGAAAATGCAATTACTTGAGAGAGAACGTATTGAAGTACTTATGATGATTGGTTTTGGAGATAGGGTGCGTTCACAAGAAGAAGTCTGCAATCTATTCAATGAAAATCATCCTGATCGTCCGCCAATTACTAGATCGACAGTCAGCAAAATTGAATCAAAATTCAGGAGATACGGCCACGTTAGAGATTTACCTAAAGGAAGACCACCGAGAGTATCTGAAGAAACAGTGCTGAACGTTCTACTAGAAACCCAAGATAACCCTCATACATCGATTACTACAATTTCCAATAATTTCAATTTATCAGTAGGGTCCGTGCATAAAATACTTAAGGTAAATAAGTATCATCCCTATAAAATTAAGCTGGTACATGAATTATTAGAAGACGATTTTGACCGCAGAGTACAGTTTTGTGAGCAGATTCTTGAAATTCATAATCAACATCTAAATTTCATTACAAACATAATTTTTTCTGATGAAGCCACCTTTACTTTAAATGGCCACGTCAACAGACAAAACTGTAGGTATTGGGCGACCGAGAATCCTCATTGGATGCAAGAATACCACACACAGCGGATTCAAAAAATTAATACATGGGCAGCGATTGTTCGAAATCGTATAGTTGGTCCCTATTTTTTTGAAGGAACACTAAACGGAGAGGACTACTTGAACTTTCTCCAGTTCGAACTCATTCCGGCTTTAGCTGTTTTGTTTCCTAACCCACAAGATCCTGACATACCTAATAACGAGATATGGTTTCAACAAGATGGGGCACCTCCTCACTATTCAATCGCTGTTCGACAATTTCTTGATGCAACTTTTCCCAACAGATGGATAGGACGGAGAGGTCCGATTGAGTGGCCGCCAAGATCACCGGACATAACCCCATTGGATTTTTTATTATGGGGTTATTTGAAGTCTAAAGTTTATTTGAATTTGAATAATTCATAATGAAATAATATTGATGATCTAAAAGAGAGAATCAGGCAGGAAATAAGACTTATCAGTCCAGAAGTAATTGAAAATGTGCAACGGGAAACATTGAATCGACTTCAAAAATGTCTCGAAGTAAACGGACAACAGATTGAACATATGTAAAAATTAAATTAGTAATTACATTTGTGTGTTTTCATATCGTACCTCTCATTACCCACTATCTCCGTTTCTGGCAATCCATCGAGTTGAGGCATATGGTATGTTCACAAAAAGTGATAAGAATTTATCGTAGAATTGTAAAGTGAAATAATATACAGGGTATTACCTTTAAAAAAACTAATGACAAAGCCATAGCTCTTGAATGAGACACCCTGTATACAAAATTTTTATTGCGAAAAATGCCCAAATAAAAATACTAATCGACCTGTCCGAGGATTTTAACATGAAATAGAAACCTAATTTTTTAATGAATTTGTTCCTTTCATCATGAAAGCACTGTATATATATATATATATATATATATATATATATATATATATATATATATATATATATATATATATATATATATATATATATATATATATATATATATATTTATAACATTCATAAAGAATGAAGTTTAAACTTTATAATAAAACACACTTGGCTTAAGTTTCACTATATAAAAATATTTAGATACTGTATTTATAGCAGTAAAGGATAGTCGACATGTTTCGAGTTATGAACTCATTATCAATTTGTTCGTTTACAAGGGGTAATTTACTATTATGAGAGGAACTTATTTGAAGAATTTCAAGAAGGTCAAGGCGCTTTCCTTTGTTACCTGAATGCAACAATTGGGTTTTTTTGAAATCCAGGAAATGATAAAATATTTTTATATAGTGAAACTTAAGCCAAGTGTGTTTTATTTTAAAGTTTAAACTTCATATATATATATATATATATATATATATATATATATATATATATATATATATATATTTTATATATATATATATATATATATATAAATATATATTATATATATATATATATATATATATATATATATATATATATATATATATATATATATATATATATATATATATATATATTATTATATTGTTATAATAACATGTACAACTATTGAGTGCACACAGATTTGTTAAATTCTACGACAATGGTATACTCGATTCTTTTTTTCTTTCGAAAAACCATCAATATTTCTCATTCTGCAACAAATCTGAATAGTTTCGCCTCAGAGTTCAACTTTACTTCATTCGTTATTTTTTTTTTTTTTGACTCGAGGGACCTACAGTTTAACGCCGGTTCCGAACGGCCAATGGGCTTGTAAACAATGTACATTACACAACACTCAATCTCATAACTAGAACCACTAAATTCAGGACATACACAACGCCCAAGAGCAAGGTGGGACTCGAACCCACATCCTCGGTCAACAACCGGTACAAGGCGGTACTCGCTCACCGCTGGTCTACCGAGGCTCCCTTCATTCGTTATGTTCGCATGTATAAGCTTATGTATTTCAGCGTTGTTTACACAATAACGGGCGCAATTTTGAAGCAATAGATTTGAAAGTGTGTTAATAGGTAGTTTCGTATGATATCTTGGATTGGAATGTTGTTGGTTCGAATTGGTTGGGGGGTTGACCCCCCTGGGGGGAAAATAAATCTTGTTTACACAATAAAGAACTCAATTTTGAAGCACTAGGGTTAAAGTTTGTAAATAGGTGGTTTGGCATGATATCTTGGATGGGATTGTTTCTGGTTCGAACTGGTTGAGGGGTTGACCCCTCTGGGAGGAAAATAAATCTTGTTTACACGACAGAAGGTGCAATTTTGTAGCAATAGGGTTGAAAGTTTGTATCTAGGTAGTTTTGTATAATATTTTGGATGGGATTGGTTTCGGTTCGAATTGGTTGGGGGGTTGACCCCCTGGGGAAAGAAATAAATCTTGTTGACATGATAAAGGTCGCAATTTTGGAGTAATAGGGTTAAAAGTTTGTAAATAGGTAGTTTCGCATGATATCTTGGATGGGATTGGTTTTGGTTCGAATTGGTTACATGATAAAGGGCGTAATTTTGGAGCAATAGGATTGTAAGTTTGTGAGTAGGTAGTTTCGTATGATATATTGAACGTTGGGATACGTTTTAATGTGAATTGTTTGAGGGGTTGACCCCCCAGGGAAATTAATCTTGTTTACACGATAGAAGGCGCAATTTTGGTACCATAGGTAGGTAGTTTCGTACGATGTCTTGGATGCTATTTATTTCTATATAAATTGGTAGGAGGGTTGACCCCCGAAGGAGAAAATACATCTTTCTTACACGATAAAGGGCGCAATTTTATAGAAATAGGGTTGAAAGTTTGTAAGTACGTAGTTTCGTATGATACCTTGGATGTGATTGGTTTTGGTACGAATTGGTTTGGGGTTGATCCCCGGGGAGGAAATAAATATTGTTTACACATTAGAGGGCGCATTTGTTTTTGAATATGGAAAAAAATCATAATTTAATGAATATATTTTTTAAACTGGATACGTTTTGAAAACCTGCTCTTCTAATGCAGCTCGCTGCGATAGAGTTTTCAAAATTGAGTCTAAAGAACCCGGGTTATTTATATAAACAATTTTGTGGCGAACCAAAAAAAAAACAGAAATTAGTTACAATTCTCATTTCGAGATACCTTGCGTATAAATAGAAATATTCTTAGTATATGCCTCTTTACTGCACCAATAGTTTTATCACATGTGCAACCAATTTCAACCTTTGGGCAAACGAACCACAGGCATAGATTGTGCAAAAAGTGATTTGTTTATAACAAATTCGGCCGGTGAAGTGTAATGTCGACTAAGTCTCACATATTTTGTGTAAACTTAAAAAATATAAAAATAAAATGACTTTCGTCACATGGGCAATTGATTTCGAGCGCTAAGCAAACTAACCACAGTTAAACATTTTGTTAAAAGTAATTTTTTCATTGAAAATTCGGCCAGTGCAGGCGAATGTCAACTAGGTCTCACTTATTTCGCTTGAAACGACAAAATTTCTGGAGAAAGTTACCTTTTATCACATGTGCAATAAATTTCAAGCGTTTGAACAAAAAAACCACAGTTAAAAATTTTGTAAAAAACGATTTTTTTATAAAAAAAATACAGCTGGTGCAGGCTAATGTCATGTTCATTTGTATTCACAAACGTACTGCAATTTTTTTACTCGTTAAGAATAAAGTGTGAAGAACCTCAATATCAATAAAATAAATTAATTATATATTCAAATTGCTAGACATTTACTTCCAAATTTAATTTAATTAATAGGTGAGTTCATTATCATTATAATCCAGAGTGATTGCATGTGGTGAAATAACACATAATACTTCACAAAATGTTGAAAAGTAACTGGCTTGCAATTGAAATTGAAACATTAAATTCCTTGAATTTTATTTAATTTCTTCTTTTTTCAATTTATTTTACTTAAATTTCCAAAAGGTTTTTCACCTTGTACCCTTCGATCCGTTTAAGATTATTCAAGAAGTAAAATCGGCCGTCGATATTTTTCAGATATCACATACCATCAAGCACTGGTCTCCATATAATATATATATATATATATATATATATATATATATATATATATATATATATATATATATATATATATAGGGAGAAAATGCTTAATCAGGTATGCAGTCTTAGGACTGATTAAAAGAAAACTCTTGTTTCTGTTCAAGCTTTCGAGTCTTTATTGGCTCTTCATCAGGAACTTTACAATAATAATTATAAAGATATAAACAACATTAAGAATGCCTCTAAAAAGATATTACTTACGAAAAATGAGGTTGAACTCAACAGGTGGAAACCGTATAAACTTTTCGCCGACATCAAAAAGATAAGGTTAAAAAACCAATACGTGTCACAAAGTAAAATTAAATAATAACATGAGATAGTGTAAAATGACAAATTATACAAGAAAACGTGAGAGAGGACCGTTAAAACTTTACTTAAAACGAAAAATGCGAGAAAGAACTCCCAATTGACAAGTGACGCAGCAGCGTGGGACGCCGTTAGTCGTCTATGGAAAATAAAACAGTTGACAGATTATTGCCAACCTTAAGAATTCGATGATTAGTAAGGTGTGCCAACCCATGAAAAATCACTATGAAACAGAATGGAGAAAAGAGTTTTCAGTTGGAGAAGGGAGGTTTAACAAATATGCATAAAAAACACTAAGATCAGCGATATCAGTCGTGGCATTCATAGCATTAGGTTCTCTCACGATGGAAGACATTTCCAGGAAACATCTCTTTTTTAAATTAGATTCATGCTCCAAGACACTAACACCACCATAATCAGGAATGTGATCCTCCTCTAAAACGTGTTTTGCTAAGGTGCAAGTAATTTTTGAATTTCTAATATCTCCCCTATGTGAGCAAATTCTGTCCTTAAGCTTCCGTTTAGTTTGACCAATATATTTGAGGTCGCATTGTGAACAAGGTATGCAATAAACCACATTGGATTGTTCTAAAATTGGGTCCCTATCTTTTAACTTTGAAAAAATACTATTAACAGTGAGTTGATTTTTGTAAGAAATATTAATGGAGGGAAATCTTGAAAAATTTTTTTTGAAACTGTGAACCATTGAATGAAAATACGGTAACGAAAAAAAGAATTTAGAGTTTTGTGATCTCAGATCAGGTGGAACATTGTCCGAAGGAAAAACGTCAATGGTAGCTCTCTTGAACATTAGTCCATATACCAACTTACTTGGATAACCGCTATTAACAAAAACATGTGCAAGTTTTTTCAGATTTAGGTTGCGTAAGGAGGTGTGGCTGGTTCTCACAACTCTGTTTTTCATGCCAATTACCAGGTTGATTTTCTGTTTGTGTTGGTGGTAAGAATCATAATGTAAGGATCTACCAGAAGCACCTGGTTTGGTATACCAACTTGTAATGATAGAATTGTCACTCCTTCTGATAACTTTAGTATCCAAGAAGGGGACACTGCATCTTTCATCTTCCTCCTCAATAGTAAAATTCAATGACTCATGATACGAGTTAAAAACCAACAAAACCTCCTGCAATCTATCCTGAGGGACACTCAAAATAATATCGTCTACATACTTTTTCAAAAAAGGAATATTAAAAGGTAACTGGCCTAAACAAGATTCAATGAGATCATCCATGACATATTGTGAAATAATGGGAGAAACTGGACTACCCATAGGCATGCCCAAAATTTGTTTATAAAAATTATTGTTAAAACTAAAAACTGTGATATCGTACAAAAAATCTATTAATCTGAGAAAACAATCCTGTGGAATGTTGCAATGTAACGAAATCTCATTCCAATGCTTAACAATGCTAGTCTTTGCTAACACAACAGAAATATTATTAAAGAGGGAAACAACATCCAAACTGATAATTTTGTGATCTTGAGGGAGTTGGAATTCATTAATGAAGGAACTAAACTGAAAAGAATCTTTAACGAAAAAATTATTATCAGAGTTATATGAAATTGTGATTATATTAGTGACAAGCTGAGCTATACCTCTATTAGGGCTATAAATACCAGAAATGATGGGTCTAAGTTGTAAGACAGGTTTGTGGATCTTTGGAAGTCCATAAAACTTATTGCAAACCCCATTATAAACTCTGTAATGGGAACCTTACAGATGACAGGAAATTTATTTATAACTTCTATATTAATGTTGAGAATGGGCTCATTGCCCGAAACATGTTAA
>JARQZK010005173.1:217500-222500 GCA_030704885.1 Cynegetis impunctata
GAGTTTTTAAGGGGGTATCTCGTACCTACTTTACGTAATTTGTTCCCAGCAGACGTAATCCTGGAGGTTTTGATGAAAGTTTATGGTTTCAACAAGATGGTGCACCTCCACATTATGCTGTAGATGTTAGAAGGTACCTAGATGAAATTTTTTCGAACAGGTGGATTGGTAGACGTGGACCTACTGAATGGCCAGCGAGGTCACCAGATTTCAATCCGTTGGATTATTTTATGTGGGGCCATCTGAAGAATTTTGTTTATAAAACGAAACCAGCAAGTATTGTAGAATTAAAAGAGAGAATTCGAACAGAAATAAACAATATTACTCAAGAAAGCATACACAAGGTTCAACAAGAATTTGTACATCGTTTGGGTTACTGTCAAATACAGCAAAGGTTGCAGTTCGAACATTTATAAAGTCATGTATTCCATCATATTCTGTCCGCTAGACAATAAGTATTTTTGATAATATCGTTAATTTAACTAATAAAGAATGTTACGCGTTACTTTATGAGCACACACAAAACTATTGTATTTTCAAATAATGACATTTCACAAAGAAATAGACGACTATGTTTTTTTTTTAAATTGATAAGAAATAATTTCTTTCATATTCTGTCTGCTAGACCACAAGTACCAAACATGTTTGGAAACAGCTCATTTTTATTAATCTAAAAATGTAACAAACTACAGGGTGTTACATTTAAACCAATTGCCGCTAGACAATAAGTATTTTTAATAATATTGTTAATTTAACTAATAAAGAATGTTACGCGTTACTTTATGAGCACACACAAAACTATTGTATTTTTGTCCACCCTGTACCATTGGAATCAACATGTGATACATTTTTGGAATCAGCTCAGCTAGAGTAATCCGAAAATTGAGACAAAATGGGGATGTTCCATTTGAAAAAAATGACGGTGACGTCATTACTCGAAAGTAATACACCCTGTATATTAGATTATTATTTTAAAATACGGTAAATTGAAATCAAAAACCGACGTGTTTCATGATTATTTCTTAGAATGGTCTGTTTAGCTAAAAATGAATTTGTTCCATACTTTACGGACACAGTGTATATATTTCTGAATAATCCAAGAGCGGACAGACAGCACCAATATAAAAAGTACCTACTTTCTGAAATTTCTATTCAACCACTACTGAGTGAGAGGGAGTTTTTAAAGCAGAACCGAAATTCAATAGTGATGTGTCGTTTAGGTATAATTTACTCGAATACTTTTCTGAGAATAGAGGGTTGGCCCTTCAGATCCTTTCCTGTACATCTTGGAATATTGCCGCAAAAACAGATGTCTTCCAGATGTTAATATTGCAATTCATAAATAAGTTTGCATTGGAAACAAATTTTTCACATTTTTTGGTTGAGTTATGAATATCTTTTGCTCCACTATTTCCTTAGGTAAACAGTATTTTACTAGCTCAAACATTATCCTGATATGATTTATGCATATATATATATATATATATATATATATATATATATATATATATATATATATATATATATATATATATAAATATATATATATATATATATATATATATATATATATATTTTATATATATATATATATATATATATATATATATATATATATATATATATATATATATATATATTTATATATATATATATATATATACATATATAGGTATATGGTCTGTCCAGCGAGACTTGGCGTTCACGTCTACAAGGGAACAGTGTTGTCAGACGTAATAAATAATCTTGAATCAAATTAGCTGACCAAATTAATTTTCATAAAAAATGAGATATAAAGGTTATTTCGGCGTCTGTCAAACGTGAAAGTAGGTTGAGAGGATCCGACAACATTGCAAAATTTGAAACAGAATGACAATTCACATTTAATTCAACTTAATTTCATTACTGGGAATTTGAATTTTTCTTGAGGGATTCATACGATTCGATATGTCATGGGCAGAATATTTTTCGGAATTAATGATCCGGTCACTATGGTGATAACTACTGTTTCAATAAATTACTCACGAAGAATATGAATTTTGACAATTACGAATTTTATTTATTTGGGTATGTCTGTGACGTGCTCGCTGTGTCATAGACTCGCTGGACATACTATATATATATATATATATATATATATATATATATATATATATATCTATATATATATATATATATATATATATATATATATATATATATATATATATATACAGGGTGTTTCCTAATTGAATGTCAATATTTATGGGGGTGATTTTTGAGCCCATTTCAAGAAAAAACTTCATATGAACATATGTCCTAAACCTCTTACCTTTTGAGATACAGGGTGGTAAAGTTTTCAAAAATAAATCATTTATTATTAATATCTACAATACCACTTCAGATTTTTCAATGAAGTTTTTTTGTATCACTTTTTCTTAAATTTACACCAGTGGCGTTCGTACGTAATTTGACCTGCCTATTTTGGCAGACATGACATTTCCTGAAATAAAAATTATTTTTGAAATTCCTAATCATTTCTGAAGTTGATCATTTGACTTTTTTCAATCCGATGCACGGTTTTCGCTTAAAAAAATAAAAACCGTTTCTCTGCATGATCATAATTATATCGTTACATACATATGACAATATCACCTTGCAGAGACAGACGTAGATTTTATTTTTTAGATGAAACCCGTGCATCGAACTAAAAAAATTCAAGAGATCAAATTTGCTCATAATTGAATAAAGATTTCATTTTTTTTTACTTTAAGAGAAGTCAGTGGCGTGCCACTGACTGTAGATATTAATAATAAATGATTTATTTTTGAAAACTTTACCACACTGTATCTCAAAAAGTAAGACGTTTAGGACATATGTTCATATGAAGTTTTTTTTCTTAAAATGGACACAAAAAAAATCACTCCCATGAAACATTCAATTAGGAAACACCCTATATATACCTTTATATATAATTCTTCTGTCCGTGTGTATGTGACGTAACTCCTAAATGGCTGGACCGATTTTAAAGTTAAATAAGGACCATCTGCAAAAACGGCTAAAATAATTTGGCTTATTGTTGTTTGAAAATGTTCGTTATAGTCGGAACAATATCTGTAGGAAAAAGAATAGGAAATGTTAACCAGAAAATTGAAAAATTCAGGTAAAACTGAAAATGAACTTAAGACCATAACTCATGATTCGGAAGATGGATATTCGTATATATATATATATATATATATATATATATATATATATATATATATATATATATATATATATATATATATATATATATTCGAATTATGGTAGCCTTTGAACCATTTCTAATCTCTTGATAATTATTAGCAATAACAGGCTTGTTGAATCTTAAAAAACTCGATTTTATTAAAAAGTTGACGTTTCGCCACGACATTCGTGGCTTTATCAAAACTTTTTTTAATAAAATCGAGTTTTTTAAGATTCAACAAGCCTGTTATTGCTAATAATTATCAAGAGATTATATATATATATATATATATATATATATATATATATATATATATATATATATATATATATATATATATATATATAAAAATATATATATATATATATATATATATATATATATATATATATATATATAAATATATATATATATATATATATATATATATATATATATATATATATATATATATATATATATAAATGAGATTGAATTCTCGCACATCACTTGGTGAAACATCATAAAGAATAAAGTATAAACTTTAAAATAAAAACACTTGGCTTATGTTTCACAATATAAAAAATCTTTAGATACTGTACTTAGCAGTAATAAAAAGTTCTCGAAACATGTCGACTTTTTATTACTGCTAAGTACAGTATCTAAAGATTTTTTATATTGTGAAACATAAGCCAAGTGTTTTTATTTTTAAAGTTTATACTTTATATATATATATATATATATATATATATATATATATATATATATATATATATATATATATATATATATATATTTTATGATATTTTCGTTAAGGTACTGAAAAGGCATTCACGAAAAAAATGCAGATAATCACAAAAAAAACCCAGAAAATGCGGACTAACTGCAAAAATCATAATTTGTTTATGCATTCTCAATCAAAACTGACTATAAGACGGCGTAGTCGATTCTTGTTTTGTTTGGTTCCTGATGTCACTGAGATCTAAATTAATAGAATCATATCAATTGATAAACCAAATCCGCGAGATCTGTAGAAAATTTGAAAACTCATTTTATTCTAAATCAGAATGTCATTACATTTATTTTCATTTCATTTCATTTTATAAGAACCTACTTAGACGTCATTGTACAATGTATGTTCGGCGTACTTCTGAATGTACTCCGTGGCCACAACCATTAATAGATGCATTGATAATGCAGTTATAAGTTTTTTACATTTTTTTACACATTTTATTTACACATTTCCAATAGATCATCATGAATTCACAAAACAAAAAAATTTACTAAAATTTGGCCGGAGAGCATCCGTCGATTCAGCCATTATATAATATATATATATTTATATATATATATATATATATATATATATATATATATAGATATATATATATATATATATATATATATATATATATATATATATATATATATTATAACTTCTTGATAATTATTAGCAATAACAGGCTTGGTGAATCTCAAAAAACTCGATTTTATTAAAAAGTTGACGTTTCGCCACGACATTCGTGGCTTTATCAAAACTTTTGAAATATTGAAATTTCTTTGACATTCACTGATTTGAAAAAAAATTTGAATAGTTAAAAAAGACTACTATGTTTCATCAAAATTTTTTGGCTGTGGCCGTTCTCTGTTATTTATTGCATGCTATTCAGTCCAATATTAACATTAAAATCTGTTTTTATTAGATGGTAAGGGAAACCACAGAAACCTTTACTCACGTAATGTTCGAAATAGGTTCAAATTATTTTGATTTTGAAAAGTCAAAGAATAGGGTACCTACTATTTATCTTTTTTT
>JARQZK010005173.1:227500-230000 GCA_030704885.1 Cynegetis impunctata
TTGATTTCAAGCATTAGGCAAACAGTTGAAAATTTTGCAAAAAGTAATTTTTTTATAAAAAATTCGGCCAGTGCAGGAGAATGTTGACTAGGTCTCAGTTATTTCGCGTGAAACGAACAAATTTCTGGCAAAAAATACCTTTCGTCACATAGGCAATCAATTTCAAGCTTTGGGCAAACAAACCACAGTCATATATTAAGTGATTTGTTTAAAACGAATTCGGCAGATGATGTATAATGTCGACTGAGTCTCATATATTTCGGGTAAACTTAAAAAATTTCATCACATGGGCAATTAATTTCGAGCGTAGGGCAAAGAAACCCTTTTGTTGTTTATAACGAATTCGGTCGATGAAGTATAATGTATAAAGTGCAGAAAGTTGAAAAACCGGAGTCAGGCAAAGTTTGGGTTCTCAACTCTTCCTGATGTTGCTTATATATATATATATATATATATATATATATATATATATATATATATATATATATATAATATATATATATATATATATATATATATATATATATACATATATATATATATATATATATATATATATATATATATATATATATATATATAAAAAATAAATGTATGTGTAAAGCTGTACTACTAGAAATTAATTGCCCATTTGATAAAACAGATTTTTTGTATATATTTATGTTTACTCGAAATAGGTGAGACTCAGTTTACAATATAATACACTGTCCGAATTTGTTATCAATAAAGATTTTTGCACAATCTATGGCTGTTGTTCGTTTTCCCAAAGCTTGGAATTAATTACATATGTGAAAAATGGCAAATTACGTAAAAAATTATCTTTACTTCCCACGAAATTATATGGAGGTGCTGGAGGCAATTTTCATGAAGAAATTTGTTTTCACCGTAACTTTTTTTTCAAGGGTGGGCAAAATAATTTATTTGGTGGGCAAAAAAAGGCTCACGTTGGGCAATCATACGACATATTATTTTCATTGGATTTCCTGTTTCTGTATTTTTTTCTTCTAAATGAGTGAGACTCAGTTGACAATATAATACACTGTCCGCATTTGTTATCAATAAATTACTTTTCGCGCAATCTATGACAGTGGTTCGTTTACCCAAAGCTTGAAATTGATTTTCCATGTGATAAAAGGTGTATTTTTCCCGAAATTCTTTCGTATCACGCGAATTTAGTGAGTCCTAGTCGACATTCGACAGAACCGGCCAAATTGGTTATGAAAAATTATTTTATACCCGATGTTTAACTGTGGTTTGTTTGCCCAAAAGTAAACATGAATTGCTGAATTGACAAAAGTCATTTGCTTATTATATTTTTCCAAGTTTACTCGAAATAACTGAGACCTAGTCGACATTAGCGTGCATCGGCCGAATTTTTTCTTAAAAAAACACTTTTTGTTTGCCCAACGCTTGAATTTAATTGCCCATGTCATGAAAGTCATTTTCTGGTTACATTTCTTCAAGTTTACTCGAAATATGTGAGACTCAGTCGACATTATACTTTACGGGCCTAATTTGTTATAAACAAATCACTTTTTGCACAATCTATGACAGTGATTCTTTACCCAAAGCTTGAAATTGATTGCCCTTGTGATAAAAGATAACTTCTTCCAGAAATTTTTTCGTTTCAAGCGAAATAATTGAGATCTAGTCGACATTCGCCTGCACTGGCCGAATTTTCATAAAAAAATTACTTCTTGCAAAATGTTTAATTGTGGTTTGTTTACCCAAAGCTTGAAATTAATTGCCCTTGTAATGAAAGTAATTTCCTGTTTATATTTTTTCAAGTTTACTGGAAATATGTGAAACTATAGGACATTATACTTCATCGTTCGAATGTGATTGATTGCCCATGTGACAAAAGGTAACTTTTCCAGAAATTTTTTCGTTTCATGAGAAATAAGTGAGTCCTAGTTGACATTCGACCGCACCGGCCAAGTTTGTGATAAAAAAAAAATTTTTTCATGATGTTCAACTGTGGTTTGTTTGCCCAAGGCTAGACAGGAATTGCCCATTCGATGAAATCCATCGTTTGTTTATATTTTTTTCAAGTTTACTCGAAATATGTGAGACTCTGTCGACATTATACATCACCGGCCGAATTTGATATAAACAAATAACTGTTCGCAAAATCTATGACTGTGGTTCGATTGCCCAGAGCTTAGAGTTAATTGTAGATGTGATAAATGGCAAATTACGTGAAGAATCATCTTTACTTCACGCGAAATAAGATGGTGAAGGCAATTTTCATGAAGAAATTTGTTTTCACCATAATATTTATTTGGTGGGCAAAAATGGATCCAACGACGATTTTTTCATTGGATTTCCAGAACGGGGGTGCTGAATAAAAATTTTTCAAAAAATGTGTTTTGACCATAACTTTTTTTTGAAGAGTGGGCAAAAAATACAGTGGCAATTCAACCGCTTAAAAATTTTTAGAAAATTCGAAGATAGGGGTGCTGCCGTCACACGGCTCATGCAAAGCTCCGATGGGAAGCCC
>JARQZK010005173.1:235000-246623 GCA_030704885.1 Cynegetis impunctata
CAATTTCGTAGAATGATGATATACCATAGGTCACTGATGAAGAGGACTATCTGCTTGTTAAATTCAGTCCCAATTGTGGCATCTTCAAATCTTGGGCATCGGAACGGCGGTTTGGTGCATGAATGGAAATTTTTCAAATCGGTGGTAAAAGATGTGAAAATTAATTATATACAACAAATCCGAAATTCAGCGACCAAGGACGTTGTGGAGGGTACATGGGGCGGTTTTTGGAGTAGTTTTGTATATTCAAACTCCACATAATTGAGTTGGAGTTATTTTGGCGTTATGAACTTTTTATCTCACTGCCGCCATTTTTTTGTAAATACCTATATATAGTTTTTTCGTGAAGTTTGAGTATTTGCATACGTCCACATTTAATCCAGATTAATTTATGTAAATTGTTGCATTGAAATGGTTTCAACTAATTTCCCTAACTTCCGCCATTTAATTGTTTCATATTTTTATGTTCATAAATACATTTCTATAAATAAAACGTGTTATTATTCATTTTCCTTTTTTTTTAAATAAAGAGTTAATAAATATAAATTCATTGAAATTACTTATAGGAATTTATATATATATATATATATATATATATATATATATATATATATATATATATATATATATATATATATATATATATATATATATATATATATATATATATATATATATATATATATATATATATATATATATATATATATATATATATATATATATATATATATATATATATATATATATATATATATATATATGTTTCTATGTTTCTTGTTTCTTCGTGTTGTTAGTATTTCCGCGTCTTCGTAGTTAAAATCATGATTTTCTGTTAATTTGTGTTTGTTCAGTGCCGTAGTTGCTGCTTTTGTGTATTTGTGGGCATTTATCCGGTCATGCAATCTCTGTGATGTTTGTCCTATGTATTGTTTTCCGCAATCCTTACATGGAATTGAGTAGACTACATTAGATTTTTTTGTGGTGGGTGTTGCAGTTTTTAGTTTGCTGAAAATTTGTTTTACTTGATTCTACGGTTTGTAGATGACTTCGAGATTGTGATCTTTTAAAATATTTTTTATTTTATACGAGAAGTTCCCCATGAAAGGTATTGTGATTCTTGTTTTGGTGTCTTCTATTTTTCTTTTTGTTGTTTCTGCATTGTAAAGCTTGTGGGTTCTTTCTTTTATAACTCCTGTTATTAGTCCTTTTGGATAGTGGTTCTTATTCAATAGTTTCTTTACTTCCTGTATCATTTCTGGACGTAATTGTGGTGATGTCAGTTTCAGGGTTCGATCTATGTTACCTATAATTGTACCTTTTTTTTGTTTGAATAAGAACCACTATCCAAAAGGACTAAAAACAGGAGTTATAAAAGAAAGAACCCACAGGCTTTACAATGCAGAAACAACAAAAAGAAAAATAGAAGACACCAAAACAAGAATCACAATACCTTTCATGGAGAATTTCTCGTATAAAATAAAAAATATTTTAAAAGATCACAATCTCGAAGTCATCCACAAACCGCAGAATCAAGTAAAACAAATTTTCAGCAAACTAAACACTGCAACATCCACCACAAAAAAATCTAATGTAGTCTACTCCATTCCATGTTAGGCTTGCGGAAAACAATACATAGGACAAACATCACAGAGATTGCATGACCGGATAAATGCCCACAAATACACAAAAGCAGCAACTACCGCACTGAACAAACACAAATTAACAGAAAATCATGATTTTAACTACGAAGAAACGAAAATACTAACAACACAAAGAAACAAGAAACATAGAGAAATACACGAAATGTTCCATATACAAACAAATTTAGAGAACACAGTAAACGACAGACAGGACATCAAACAACTTAGTCATTTCTACCTACCATTTCTTAAAAACAAGTCAAACTGAAAATAATAAGAAAAGAACGAATACATCACCAAGTTTGACATTGACATGCCAGACAAATAAAGAAAATCATTTTCAAAATATATATTATAATAATTGTTTGACGGTATTGTTTTATACTCTAGATGTTTTTATTTTATTGTCTATTCTAAGGAAAGCTGTTAAACATGTAATATTTGTGTAGTCAATGTTGTCTATTAAGATTTTTATATTTATATTTTAGATACTGAGGAAGGGAGTACTACTCCTGAAACGTCTATTAAACGAATTAATATAGTAATTTAAAGTATTTTTACCAACCTGGAGCAACCAAAATCAAACCAAATCTCTATAATATAAATGACCAGGTAATAAGGTGAAGTGAGAAATTTTAAATATATATATATATATATATATTTATAAATATATATATATATATATATATATATATATATATATATATATATATATATTTATATCAGTGGCGTAGGTAGAGGGGGGATCAAGGGGATCAATCACCCCCCCCCCCATGAGCCTACGATAATTATAATAGAACTGAATAAAAGTCTTCATATCTATGTACGTATTTAAGTACCTTTATATGAAATTCACTAAGCACTAGCATCTCTTCTGCTATTATGTATGCGCAATTATAAAAAAAATCACCTAGATATGTTTTCGTGACGGCTGTGCAATTGAGTACTTATTGTATAATTTCCGCGCTTCGAACAGGACGACCAATCAGGAATGGACATAATTTTAACATTATAAAGTGACTAGTAGTTTTGAGCATATTTTGTTCAATGTTGAGTTAGTAAGTTTAATCGGTCACTATGAGCAAAAAAGTGTTTAAAAAGTTCAAATGGCAACAATGAAAAATTTTCATTTCGAAAGGAAGAACCAAAATCTCCTCGCACTTCTCTTTCTAAATTGTATACTATACTTAGTATTAAACAAAAGTGCTCGAGCTTTTGTTTAGTGGTGTAGTAATCTAAAGCAGTTTTGTTCAATAGTATAGGTAATATAAAATTTAGAAAGAGAAGAAGTGCGATGAGGTTTTGGTTGACTTCTACATTCGTACATAAAATTTTCCATTTCAGCCATTTAAGCTCTTTCAAACACGTTTTTTGGTCCTAGTGACCGATTAAATTCCTGTTTACATTCGAGGATCGTGACTTCTGCTCATAGAGGATTTTCAATCAATATTTAATATTTCGAATATTTTTTAATGTAGAGTAGGTATCGAAATTTGAGTTCTTTGAAAAATAGGACTAAATTTTGGATATGATTGTCAATTTAATTACTCCATAATATTTTGAAGTTAATGAAAATTGTCGAGTTAGTAAAAATTTCGATGGCTGGACTTCTACATCATGAATCTTGGGGAAAGATTTACTAGTCATGAGAATACAGTATAGTATGCAAGTGCTTTTGTGTTCAACTTTTTTCATCAGTCTCGGAAGAATATGAGCAAATAGCATGTACCATGTAGATATTTTTTGAAAAAAATCGAATTCCTTTCGAGAAAATTGTAAAACTGATAAACAATTTACTGAAAGAAAAAGAAAACAGTTTATTTTTTCAAATATCTCAAAAACTAATAGATATTTCGATATCTAGATAAAGATACAAAAAGAGGAGGAAATTTTCTATAAGAAATTTTTAACTCCCGGAACTGTAGGATAAATATTTATAATTTTCTCTGAGGGGTAAAAATACGGCCGAAAACAAGTAATCTGGCTGGCGAAAGTCACGCCCATTTGGGACACTTCAAGAATAAACATTATTTAACTATATTAAGTATTGAAATTAAGGAATGAAAAATTTCAGGTTCTAACTGGATAGGTAAATGAACAATCATCCAGCGACAACAAATTCTTATCGCTATTTTTCGCGCATTAGTTATTCAATAGTTTTTTGCTGCTTGAACAAAAACATTGCAAGTGCGTTTACTGTTAAACTATAAATCTGATATTTTTTTCCTTTCTTGAAGCTAGTTTCGAAAGACCTCAGAATAGATCCCCGTTAAAAAATTGGATTTTTATTTTTTTACTAACAATTTACTTAGTTGCAAAATTAAATACTTTAATCATAACTTTTTTTCCAGATTCTATTATAAACAACGCATTTAATTATAACAATTTTTTAAATAATAGGAGATGAACATTGAAAACAAACATTCGCATGTGGCTTGTGATAATGAAAAATGGACCATTAAATTCATTAAAAAAATTTCATTTTGATTTTGCTAAACTACGTAAATTGTGAATAAAAAATTGAAAAATCAAAATTTTTATTTTTTCAACAGAGATTTACTTTAATAGCTCCAAGAATGAAAAAATCTCAGATGTATACTTGAACAGTTATCACAATTTTCTTGTTCAAGCACCAAAAAATGGTTAATTAACTATTGCATAACTAATAGAAAAGTTTCTATTATCGCTGGATTATTGTTCATTCACCGATTCAGTAACTTTTCATATTTTATATGGTTAAATAATGTTTATTGTTGAAGTGTCCTAAATGGGCGTGACTCGCCCAAACGAAGTTACCCCTTTTCAGCCGTATTTTTACCTCTCTGAGAAAATTATGAATATTGATTCTACGGTTCCGGAAGTTGAGTTTTTCTTTTGGAAAATTTCTTCTTCTTTTTGAGTATTTCTTCAGAATTCAAAAATCTCAATTATTTTTTGACATATTGGCAAAAAACCAATCGCCTTTTTTCAGTAGGTATATTGTTTCACAATTTTCGCTTGCGAATTTTTAATTTTCTCAAAAAACATCTACATGCTACAAATCGAATAACACTTTTTTATTTTTCTGAAACTGCTGAAAAAAGTTGAACAAAAAAGCACTTGTTGACAAGACTATTTTAATTAATTCCAGAGACCTACAGTTTAACGCCGGTTCCGAACGGTCAATGGGCTTGAATCTAAGTCATTACCCAACAGATTAATTTTTGAACCACTAAATTTCGGAGATACACTACACTCAATAGCAAGGTGGGACTCGAACCCACAATCCTCGTTTACAAGCGATACACCTCTGGGCTACCGAGGTCTCCTTGACTAGCTTAAATATATTAAAAAGATTTTCGGTGTTTTTCAAGCATGATTTATACGAAGTTGACAAAGCAGCTGATAAATTCATCAAAACTGACAAGTTTTATCAAAAATTTTTTTACTTCTTGTTAGTTGAAAGTGTGGAAGATATATTTGATTCGCCAAGGCGATTTTAAGTCTAAAAAAAATTTTTCTGCTCATTTTATTCTACATGAAAGATTATTTTTATCAACAAATAGAACTTTGGACGAAAAACTTATGGAATTTTACACAGAGTCATATCCCCCCCCCCATCGCAAAAAGCTATCTACGCCACAGATTTATATATATATATATATATATATATACATATATATATATATATATATATATATATATATATATATATATATATATATATATATATATATATATATATATATATATATATATATATATATATATATATATATATATATATATATATATATATATATATATATATATATATATATATATATATATATATATATATATATATATATATATATATATATACACGTTATGAGCCCTACAACCTAACTATTTGTAAGTACTTGATTCATTTTTAACCATTGTTTTTAAATTCAGTCAGAATTGTATACCATTTAGTTGATATTTCAACCTCTTTTTATTTCTGTATTTCAACTTCATTTGCGTTATTTTACCTTGTTTCGGTTTAAATGCGTTAGTTTTGTTTATTCCTTATAATCTGTTGGTCGTGAATCTGGAGGTCTGAAACTGTTGAGTATATTATGTAATTTTGTTTTTTATCTATAAGGCGAACTGTTTTGAAGTGAATTTATTGTAATTTATGAAATTTGTAGATGTCCTGAAGAAGACCCAATAAAGAGTCGAAACTTCGACTGAAACAAATTTGGTTGCTTAGATCATAACTCTTTGCCGAATACCCAGCTATAATCAATATATTTATATAGATATATATATATATATATATATATATATATATATATATATATGTATGTATATATATATATATATATATATATATATATATATATATATATATATATATATATATATATATAATATATATAGATTTATATATATATATATATATATATATATATATATATATATATATATATATATATATATAAATAGCTGGGTATTCGGCAAAGAGTATGTTGACTTGAAATCCTTTTTTGGTTTCAACTCTTCGGCTCAAACGCGCTGCATTTAGTGGGGACTATTCCGTTCGAATGTTCGGATTGCATCTCGATCTACTATCAGTACGCGATGCACTTCCCGTAATTTTTTTTTCCCGATATACGGTTGACATTTTGTACGTTGATTATATTGATGTTGCGGTATATTCCTTCATTGGTTTCAAATTTTTTCTTCAACCACGATGCACATCGCCATTTTTTATAAAATAATAGTATATTATTCAACGTAATGTAGTATGTCATAACTCACGCAGATGACTTTTGCAGCACGAGCTCCAAGCGAGTGCTGTAAGTCATCAAGTGAGTTATGACCTACATTACCGCAAGTTGAATACTATACTTTATCTACGACTATAACAATAAATACAAATTCACAATAATTAGGTAGTATTAACTTAATTTGAAAACGTCAGATTGATTCAAGTGATATTAGCAGATGAGTGACGGTCGATCTTACTTGGGATCTTAGTAGACTATATAGCCACGCTGTTTGGTAATAGATACTATTAATTGCTAAAACGCAGTTGAATAATGCATATATTATTCAATAGGAGTAGATGAATTTATTTTTCTATTCGTTTTGCTATTTAGGCGTGATTTTTCAACAAAAAAAAAATTCTATCCGATAGAACAAATCTCCACGAGGTGGAGATAGAGCTCTGCTGGTCACGCCTTTTATTTCTCACACTGTAGGGCAATCCTGGATGTTTTTGTTAAATTATCCTGACTAGGCATAAAGTATGCATCAATCATAGCAGAATGTATCAATTTGATTTGTTCTAGTTATTTTAACTATTTTTTTTTATGAGACACTCTCAGGAAAGACCAAAACTTGATGATTGAAATGATTCAATAAATAGTGGTTTACGCTAGATTTGGTCCGCTTCAAGTCGTAGATAACCGGTAACATTTCAAGGGTTAAGCGTTTCATAGATTTGCGGTTCGGTTCAGAAACGCTTTCTAATATTCTGATGATCTGGTTATCCACTCTTTTTTTGAAAGGAGTGTATAGATACAGAGCACCAAGCATTTCAGCTTTATTTCAAACATAAACGAACTTGAACCTTATAAAGCAGCTGCAGCTGCTTCAGTCAAAAAATATTTTTAGTATATATTATATATTATAGCTTCTTTGTAGCTGACTTGGAAAAGGTGGAAACTAGTTAGTGTAGGTTAATATCGAGTTAGCTCCTATGCCTAAAGGATGTGCTTTCTGAATTATTTGGTTGGAAGTATTTTTTCCTTGAGAACCTAGCTGCCTGTGTCTATATGCCATTAAAAGCACTAAATCATGAGATCGCTAGTTAAAAATTATGTTAAGGTTGCTATTTATGGACTCAGCTCAATACGTTGATGGTCAGATGTAGATGCACAGACAAGCCTTTTGTAGTGGTGGATGCTAGTAGTCTACTAGGGTACTGTCGTAAGATCACAATTTTTCAGCACACCGGCATTGACAGTATGCGGGTTTCAGCTTACGTTTGCCTTTCATGGAGAAAGCTTTAGATCAAGCGTCATAGTTTTTCGGAAAGACTGTAAGATTCAAGCTTCAATATCAATGTCATGTGCCAAGATATCTAGGACATCGGCTAATGATTCTCCAAGATTCTCGATATCCCTTGTATTCTGACAGATGAAAAAGTCACCACTTGACTGACAACGTTGAGAGCCGTTTTGATTGTCACTTATGTACTTATATGTAAACCATTAAAGTAGCACTCAAGGTGACTGGATAAAATATTAAGTTGACAATTTCAAAATGTGATGTCGATATTTGTTTACTTAATTACTTGCAATGAGAACAATTCGAATTCTGATTAGCTTACCGAAACACTTTCAAAAATAATGAGAGTGCGTAATATGATGTCAATATTTATTCACTTAATTCATTAAATTTCAAATATAAAGCTATTCATTGTTTATTCTGAAAATCGCGAATTATGCATCCAGTAAATAATTCACTTTACAACAATTTTTACCTGAGTTAAGGTGAGATACATAACATTATATCATCATTGTTCTAAACGACAGACGCCCTTGAACCTTGAATAGGATTAACTTGTGTTTCTATTCGCTATTTAGAATGCTGTAGCAAATAGGTTATAGTGGAATTTTTACCTGATAAATAATATGACATTATAATTTGATCTACAATTATTAGATCACCCAAAATACACTGGAAGGAATCTTGTGGTGTGCAATAATTCTGGACGACCTACCGCATATACACCGAGTTGTTTTCATAGTTGTATACGTAAACTGACAATAATATAAAATTAAACATGTTCTGTATTAGAGTTCTCGATTCTTCAAGTGGACGTTGGGGAAAAAAATAGACAAACCTTTTCATGAACTATTAACAGTTAATTTTGTGTCGCACTTGAATTTTTGAATTTGATATTTTAGACGCAGTGGTTCTCAATCTTTTTTTCGTCGCGTACCCTTGAAGATATATTTTCACTAATTGTTCCCCCTAGGATAGAATCCTTAAAATTCCTACTAGCATGAGAAAAATTAATCGTCGCATTTGATGTAACAATGAAATGCACATAAATAACTTTTAAATCTTTTGTATTAAATTGTTTCAGAACGCACACAATAGAAACTTCCTTTCAGAAATACATAGCATATTCATAGGCGCCGACTCCATGGGGCCTGAGTGGGCCCGAGTCCCATCAAAAATATTTGGGGGGGGGGGAGCCCCCTTATAATTTAAGAAAATTATTAGTTATTTTATGCTTTGTAAAATCACAAAATGTCCCCACAGAACAAAACAGAGGCAGGTTACAAATGTGCAGGCTCCCTTGAGTCAAGGTTACAATTCAAGACTTATTTTTTCACGTCTTTATTGCAATGCAATGAACACAGTAGAGGATGTCAATGAAAAAATCCAATGCCTTCATCTAAGTGTTGCTGATCTGTGAAAAATATATGAGGGCTTGATTTGTGAGGAGTGATAGTTTTGCACACTTTTGGAATTGTGTTTAAAGGAAAAACCTTCACAAGTTGATGATTCGTTTTTTCTTCCTCGGAATCGACGTATACCCAAAGAAGAATGAAACCAACGAAGCCAGCTCTCTGCACACTTTCAAACCGCCAAAGGAATACTACAAAGCTCTTTACATTGAAATTCTTGAAAAGGTGCAATCTTGCATTACTGAGCGGTTTGCATCATCTCGACTCACACAAGACATTGCAGTTGACCAAGAGTAGATACTTGCTATTAGTAAACAGAGGTGAAAGAAAGTTTGAAAAAATAACTGAGTTTGTCAGAAACGACCTAGACATTGAGAGACTCGCTTACACTTGAATATGTTTGCCGATATCGCTAATAAAAAATTACTGGTCTTAAAAATTATGCGCGATGTAAGAAAGTACATTGCACAAGAGTCTGCAGTTGGAAGAATGTTATGTAAATTAGCTTCTTCAAGTAGTTCCGATCACGACAGCAACAGCAGAACGGTGATTGAGCACCCTTAGACGTCTGAAGTCATCCCTATCAACCATAGGACAGCAGCGATTGCACCACTTGACTGTTCTTCATACCCACCGAGATGTTTTGGAGGAACTGAATATCCGACCAGTCATCAACGACTAAATATTCAGTAATCTAGTTAGTAGGTCGACAGTTGCACCTTTCTAAAGACACTCTAAACCTTATGAAGGTATTTAGAGCAATATTAAAAATCTTTATAAAATAGAGAATTAAATAAATACAGAATATTAAATTTTCAGTTTGGAAATATTAGTACTAGTTTAGTGCTGTATTACAATATTACTGTATTAGTTATTTTTAAATACTTAAATATTTTTATAATTATTATTTCATAAATATTTTCAAAGCAATCAATTTGAGATATTGTTTTTATTTAATGAACCCTCAGCCTCATTCAAAGTGATCTTAAATTAGCAATTTCACTTATTAATCAAAGTGCTATTACTGTGCGACAGCAATATTTTATGTTTCATAGTTTTATACTTTTAATGATAGTTAAGGATTTATTTAAATATAATTTCAGTCTTTTCGGAGCTATGTATTCACTGTAATAGTCTATAAGCATAATTATTACTGTAAATTAAATTAGCTTTTTACGAAAATCCTTTGCGTGTTTATGTTACATTTCGTTCTTCAAGGCCAAAAAATGTGTCAGGCTTGTCGAGTTTCCCAGAGTATCGAGTTATCGAGAGTCGAGGTTTTGGTATTCTAATGTTGATCATATAACTCTGAAATGCTTACAAAACTTTAAAACTCTCTATTTTTCATCTTAAATTCAGAAAATTTCCCGGGACAAGACTCCCGGTATGGCCCCCCCAATATTTTTTATAACTCGGCGCCTCTGAGCATGTTTATAGATCATTTGTTCATAAACGTCTTTTAATTTTGTTCATAATCAAAATAAGGAGTTTTTTTCTGTATCTTATGGGAGCTGTGTCCCTGCTTCTCCTCACTCAGCTCCTTGAAGTCTGGTTCAAACGATGATAAGTACCTACAATCTTAAGTCTGGGGCAGCATCCAGTTTGTTTCTGTAACATGTTTTTTATGAATGCGTGCGTGGAAAACCCTCTTTCTACCAAGGCAGTCTATGGAAACGGAAACAAAAATTTGAATGCTAGATTAGACAGACTTCAGTATTAAGTGGTAATATCTAACCAAATGTCGATGAAAGTCTTACTTTTGAAACCGGATTTCAACGTACTATCAGCAGAAGGGGCAATGAATGTTTCTTTTTCTGCAATACTCAATTTCCGCTTATTAAGTTATGCTTTTCTGTTGGTACAGACATTGCTAAATTAAAATAAATATTTTATTCTAAAGTTCCGCCATTGCTTTCTATCTTTCCGCGACTGGCAACACTTGGCGAACCTCCAGGAGTTCCCGTACCCCATGTTTGAGAACCCCTGTTCTAGAGGAAAATATTTCTTAGTTAGGGAACCGTAAAATATACTGAACTAGCAAAACAAAGATAACAAACAGATTGATAAAATCGATAAGTAAAACACTTGTCTAAAAACCACAAATTCAAATAACTTTGTCCACGACTGTACATTCATTATACATGTGCTTCCTAAAGTGTAACACTACCTATTATTCACTAGTGAATAATGGTTCATTATTCACTGCATGACGTCACACTTACGACGTATATCTAAACTATAGATCATCATTTACATTGTTATGATATTATTATTATTAGATTTTAAAACATTGATTTATCTACAATGCCTTCGTTCATTTTCAATAATTATTGTTTTGTTGATATTAATATAAATAATTAAATGCAAAATTATCTATTTCATTTTTATCAGAGTGAAAGAAAGGAATGGAATCGATGTCAAGTGAAATAGTTGACGTTTACGTTTACGTGAGTATGCAGTTTTCAGTGAACACAGAAAATGTTATGTCAACGCTTTTGATAACTATTTTTATTGTTGAAAATGCAGATTATTACTAATTTTTTCGAGGAA
>JARQZK010005174.1:0-55000 GCA_030704885.1 Cynegetis impunctata
AAGTATAACTCAAAAAAAACTTACTTGATTTTCACTAAGCCAGGAAGACACACCCAAACGGTTAGATCGAAAGTTTAACGATGCTGCTTCGAATGAATTTGAAGTTGGAATGAAATTAATAAGAAAAATTTCAACATATAGAATTATTAGAAGGAAGTTTTTAGTGGAGGAGGGATTTTGCACACGGCTAACGGTTGAAAAATGTTTTAATAAGCATGTAGAAATTCCTTTGTTGTTCTTAAGGGAGATCGTACACAGTCAATCTCGATCGAGATCGGTGATTCAGATTGATAATGTACTAGTTAGATTGACAGATCTGGTCTCAAAATGATTAAATCCTGAACGCGATCGAGATTGACTATGTATGGACCCCCTTACATGATTCATAAAACGCTGATGCTGAAATTCTATAGAACGAAATATTGACCTATATCTAATTAATTCATTTACTAGGAATTCGCTGACACCGACTTCAATTCTACGAAGACGGTCTCCTATATACACAGTTTCCGTCTCCCAGCTGATATGACTCATTCCGTTTTCGTTCGAACGCGATTATATTTTATATATATCAAAATGGAAATGAATTTCTAAGAAAATAACTATTTTGTATGTATGTAATTTGATATCCAAATCTACGAAGACGGTCTCCTATTTACCAAAAAATTTCTGTTACCCTACGGTCCTATATATCATATAATTTCAATCTACTGAACACACATGAAGACTCCTGGGGGCCCGGTGCCTCCATGGGGGGACCTCCTGTGACCCCATGAAGACACCCGAGGAGCCCTCCATTCCTATATATATATATATATATATATATATATATATATATATATATATATATATATATATATATCATATAATTTCAATGTCCTGAACCTACATAAATACTCATGGGGGCTCTCATGTAGACTCCGCGGTGCGCGGTGCCCCTATGAAGAATATTACAGTTCTATGCTCTGAGATATCTATGAATTCAAGATGACATTTGACAGTTACGAAGTAAACGGATCGGATGACGTATGACAGATCCGAGATATCTATGATTCAAGATGACATCTGCGCAAGTTAGTTATATCACTCGCTTAATCCTAATTGTAACAATAGGTTGACGGATGACCGGTCTGAGTACTAGACTCTGGTGCAGAAATTCTGCGGTTCGAATCCCAGACATCGACACAGCTTTTTTCATTTATTAATATTTCAGCTAGGGCCCCCCGGGTAGGATCGATGAGAAGGAGTAGGTGTAAGAGAGAGTCAGGGCCCCTCAGTCGAGAGCCCCAAGCCAGGGCCCCCCAGGCCAGGATCGAGGAGAAGGAGCGTCTATATTAGATGACAGAGGGCCCCCAGGCCCCATGACGTCATACTATCCATCTTGAATATCGATTTGACGTAGACGGAAAGGTCCCCCCACCTCGATGGCCGCCATCTTGAGTCAGTTCTCTCTTAGTATTAACTACTGTCTTCAATGACAATTATTTCATTATCTTCATTTCTATTCAGATATCTTTCAAGACGATCGACAGTATTTTTCTGTGCAGTTCTTTGCTCAATTAAAGCTTTTATTTTTATTCACGAAAATATAACAATTTACTTCCAATTCAAGAGAAAATTAGACAAAGATTGAATTAATATAAACAAAATTAATAGTATGTAAGACTGATTAATTCACTCTTATTATTGTCTAACAAATAAAATATCAATAAATTTGCGAGATATCAGTTTCACTATTAGAAGAATGAAATGAATATTCTAGAAATAAATCAAAAAAAATTAATAAGAATTCGTCGAATACAGGTGTGTGAAATCAACTTAAATAAATGAACATAAAATGTGTTAATAATTCCTGGATGTATGCAATAAAGATAGTCAAATATGTTAAGTTCAGCAGTGAAGAGAGATGGAAATATATGCGTGTAGTGTTCAATCACACATTCACTTTTTATAGCGGCAGTCGAAACAATCAAAACAATCTGATCTGTTTCTTGATGATGCTCGGCTCGAATTTCTCCAGATTCAATTACTTCGTATATCTTTGATACCTGTAGGAACGCCACGAGATTAACAGGAAGATGGGACCTTATCTCACTCTGTTGTCCTCGCAGGTCTGAGAAAGTTGAGTTTTACTTCTGGAATTCTTCTTATACGTGGATCAATGGGAATATTTCTTCAAAATTTTGATGGAACATAGTAGTGTAACACGGTTCGTTCTAGGCCACTTCAACTTTTCTAAGTCCGAAATGTAAGTTCTGCGCATGCGCGACTTCGGGGGCGTTTCTATAACTTGTTGGGTTCTACAACGTGAGGGTTGGGGTCTACAACGTGAGGGTTGGGTTCTACAACACGGGGTTGGGTTCTACAACGTGAGGGTTGGGTTCTACAACGTGGGGGTTGGGTTCTACAACGTCTTGGGTTCTACAACGTGTTGGTTCTGAACCAAGACGTGAGGGTTTGGTTCTACAACGTGTTGGTTCTGAACCAAGACGTTGTAGAACCTAACCCTCACGTTTTAGAACCCAAGACGTTGTAGAACCCAACCCCCACGTTGTAGAACCCAACCCTCACGTTGTAGAACCCAACCCCCACGTTGTAGAACCCAACCCCCACGTTGAAGAACCCAAACCTCACGTTGTAGACCTCAACCCTCACGTTGTAGAACCCAACACGTTATAGAAACGCCCCCGAAGTCGCGCATGCGCAGAACTGACATTTCGGACTTGTTGAAGTTGAAGTGGCCTAGAACGAACCGTGTTACACTACTGAACATCTAAAGGTTCCCTGGTTTCGGCACCAATTTTTATGTAACGAAAATTGCACTTCGTACATAAAATAGGGGTTAAATAAACTCTGTCTTCAGGGATGAAGATATCAGAAATTTTATTAAATATATTAATATTCAAAATACAGTGATTATTATAATTATGTCTTCATCTGGTTGTTATCAATTTTATATTGCGGACTCGAGAGTTCTCAGAGGAGAGATGGTTACATCAAATCGGTGGCGGGAGGCACTCACCAATATGCGCGTAGGATAAAACTATTAATTGTATTTGTATTTCTAAGGGAAATTCAAACATATTCAAAAAAATTTAAATAAAGTCGTAAATGATAGAACAGATATCAAACATTTGAGTTCAATATACGCAAATTTAATTCTTTAAATTTTCGAAGAAACAACATAAATCAAAACAAACAAACTCTAACCATAACAACTCATCTTCTTAGACAAAATCTAAACATCTAGAATTTTCAATTTTTCTAAAAAGTAAGTATAGTTTACAAAATGTGATCTCCAAAATTACAAGTAATGTATTTTCAAAGACAACAATAAAATATTTTAAACCTATTTTGTACATTACGTGGGTGAATGTTTCTGTGGTTCCGTTCTCATCTAATATCAACGGACCTGTCTGTTGATATTGGACTAAATAGCACGTAATTAATAACTGAAGACGGCCACAGCCGCAATGAGAAATTTTTGAAATCAAGATGAATAGTACCCTATTCTTTAACTTTTCAAAATCAAAATAATTTGAACTTATTTCGAACATTACGTAGGTGAAGGTTTCTGTGGTTTCCCTTACCATGTAATAATAACAGATTTGAATGTTAATATTGGACTGAAAAGCACGTAATAAATAACAAAGAACGGCCACAGCCGAAAAAAATTTTTAGTGAGACATAGTAGTCTTTTTTTATTCAAATTTTTTCAAATCAATAAATGTCAAAGAAATTTCAATTTTTTCAAGAGTTTTTAATAAAATCAAGTTTTCTGAGATTCAACAAGCCTGTTATTGCTAATAATTATCGAAAGATTAGAAATAGTTCACAGGCAACAACAATTCGAATGAATATATATATATATATATATATATATATATATATATATATATATATATATATATATATATATATATATATATATATATATATATATAGTCATTTTTTTCATCAATAACTTAAGGCCATCAAGGGTATATTATTAGATGTCTGGTCATCAGTAGTGGATTGATACAAAATTACGAAACATCAAATAATGTTCTTATGGTTGCCTTGCTCGCATAAAAAAGTAGTTACATATAAGGTGATTGACGTATGAGTTTTCCGATGGTGGACGTTTTCCATCTAACTTAAAAGGTTGGTGTCGAATTTTTTTCTTGGCAAGTTTGTATACCAGCTAAATCTTTCTAATATTTATCGCTAAAGGATGAATGGGAATGTTGTTGGCTCCGAGACGTTTCCCAGTTTGTTTTAGTTTACTACATATTTTTTTAGTGCTGCGAATATTTCTTATTCTCCTTCTACATACACACACACATATATATATATATATATATATATATATATATATATATATATATATATATATATATATATTATATATATATATATACATATATATATATATATATATATATATATATATATATATATATATATATATAAATATATATATATATAAAATATTAATATATATATATTTATATATATATATATATATATATTTATATATATATATATATATAAATATATATATATATATATATATAAATATATATATATATAAATATATATATATATATATATATATATATATATATATATATATAATAAAGTATGAACTTTAAAATAAAAAACACTTGGCTTATGTTTCACAATATAAAAGAAAATTATTTAGATACTGTATTTAGCAGTAACGAAAAGTCGACATGTTCCGTGTTATGAACTCATTATCAAGACTGACTACAGGAGAGTATTACATCATATTTTATAAGACAGACAAAAGCAAAGGAGATACCTGAAAATCAATTTGTTCGTTTACAAGGGGTATAATTGACTATTATGGGCGGAACGCATTTCGAGAATTTCAAGAAGGTCAAGGCGCTTTCCTTTGTTACCTGAATGTAACAATTTGGTTTTGTTGAAATCCAAGAAGTGATTGAATTTTATACAATGCTCAGAGAAGCCAGTGGTGTTTGTGTTTTGTAAAATTGACTTCTTATGTTCTTCAACACGAATATTTATATTCCTTCCTATCTGTCCAATATAGGAAGCAGGAAATTCGTCGCAAAATATTTTGTAAACACCACTATTTTCTCCGATGTTAGATTTTTCTTTATTATTGACCGAGAATGACTTCAAGTTTCTTTTATTCGTACAAATTGTTTTAACGTTAGTTTTCGATAGTCTGTTACAAATTTTGCTACTTAAATTAGGCACATAATTTATTGGGAAGTATTTTTGTTCTTCATTAATAGTTTGCGTGGGCTATATTGAATACAACAAATACTTCATTCGTTTTTTCCCAATGAGCTTGTCGATAAGACTTTCATTGTAACCGTTATAAGTGGCTAATAATTTAATTGTATTTACTTCAGTTTGAAAATTTGTTTCCGATAATGGAATCGTGAACAACCTATGTATGAACGAAAAGCACTGAGTTTTATTTTTTCGTGATCCCATACTGTTATTTTGATTTAACGCTATTCAGATGACAATTGAAAAGTCCGTTTTAACGGCCGCCGGCTGTTATAATTTCATAACGGCCGGCGGCCGTTAAGAAATCACTTGTTCAAATATTTATTTCAAAACATCATTCTGCTTACAATAACAACATTGAAATCTTGGTCCACAGCAAGTTGGGAGAATAAACCTCTGATTTTCATTTCGCATAGGCTAATAATACATCTTCATTAACCACCTTTACATTCTTGCTTTCACGCCACATTTCAAAATTATCATATTCTTTTTGATATCGCTCTTGAGTTATTTTCGGCAGTTAATCAACACTCGCTGCTCTGCACATGATTCTCCCAATATTTCTAAAGGAATTTGATTTTGTTCCTCAATTACATCAATTTCATCCATGGTCGTCGTTAAAGCGAACTTGAGAACACAAAAAACTGACGTTGTTTATAAAACTGTTCCATGACAAGGGAGTGCACGACGTTGTGATTTTTCTTTAGAATTGTGAGGTACGGGGTTTTTTCTTTCTTCGGAATCAAAATATAATATTTCAACGGGATTACGAAAAATTTTTAACGACACACGGCCAATACGCAAATAACGGATTCGGTTAAAAACAAAACACAAACACCACTGGCTTCTCTGAGCATTGTATAAAATTCAATCACTTCTTGGATTTCAACAAAGCCAAATTGTTACATTCAGGTAACAAAGGAAAGCGCCTTGACCTTCTTGAAATTCTCGAAATAAGTTCCGCCCATAATAGTCAATTACCCATTGTAAACGAACAAATTGATTTTCAGGTATCTCCTTTGCTTTTGTCTGTCTTATAAAATATGATGTAATACTCTCCTGTAGTCAGTCTTGATAATGAGTTCATAACTCGATTTTTTTTTATATTGTGGAACATAAGCCAAGTGTTTTTTATTTTAAAGTTTATACTTTGTTCTATATGATGTTTCACCAAGTGATGTGCGAAAATTCAATCTCAGTTATATATATATATATATATATATATATATATATATATATATATATATATATATATATATACATATATATATATATTATATATAATATATATATATATATATATATATATATATATATATATATATATATATATATATATATATATATATATATATATATATATATTATTTATAGTTTCGAATTACTAAATAGTGAATAATTCATCTTATTCAGCAGCGATGTCTTATATTAGGATAGACAGAATTTTATCTAATACCTAAGTACAAATAGGAGTGCGCTCAATTATTAAATACTTGAAAAATTATATATAACTACCTGAAAGTATGTCCCAAGCATAACAATGATTACCCTCTACATATTTCAACTTTTATTTCAGACGTATCCTGAATGGAAAGATAAACAGGGTACACTTCTATCATCTTTCTTTTGGGGTTATATACTTTTACAAGTATTCGCAGGACAGATTGCAGAAAAATATGGTCCCAAATATTTCCTTGTAGGGGCATTCACGATTGCATCATTTTTCAACTGCCTCATCCCCTTTATGGCAGCAGAATTTGGTTCAACAGGAGTTATAGTTAATAGAGCCATCCAGGGATTATGTCAAGGTTTTTTATACCCGTCATCCCACTACGTTTTGAGTAAATGGACACCTTTGAAAGAAAGGTCTAGAATTGCTGGTTTTGTCTATTTCGGTGTGTAGTAACATATTATATAATACTAATCAATTATTTATATTCGGAAAATGTATAATATCTATTGTACTATTAAATTCACAAAAATCCAGAGAAATCATACATAATTGAATGATTGCTCATCAGATATAAATCTGGCAGGTCGCCACAAAATTACCATTGAGCGATATTTCAAATGAGACCGAATAGGAATTCATTCATACTGATAGGAAGCAAAGAAACAAATTTCGCGAAACAAAGAAGACATACATCGAATGCCGTTTTCAATTTTCAGTTCCACAAAGCTGATTCTTTGTAGGTTATAAAATTTCATGACTAAATAATATTATAAAACTTCTCATAACAAAAGGTTCAGAAGTCTAATACTGCATATTGTTTCAGCTGCTGAATTAGGCACGGGTGTTTCTATGATTGTTACTGGTGCTTTGTCTTCATCCAAATTTGGTTGGCCATGTGTATTTTATTTATATGGAGCTTTTGGGTTTGCGTGGGTCGCATTTTATATGTGGTTGGGATCAAACAGCCCAGCTGAACACAAGTCGATTTCATTCGAAGAAAGAAAGTATATCGAACATACTACTGAAGTCATACAAGTTGATGAGGTGACAAGAAGGGTATAACAAAATATATATAATTCCACGTATGATTATTTCCACAGGTAAGGTTGAAAACACCTTGGAAAGAAATACTTGGTTCACCCGCATTTCTGGCCATTCTAATTTCTCACATTGGAAATAATTGGGGCTTCTGGATACTTCTCACAGAAATTCCGACATATATGTCAAATGTTCTAGGCTACGAAATCAAAGAAGTGAGTACTAGATTTATTATATATACAGATATATATATATATATATATATATATATATATATATATAAATATATATATATATATATATATATATATATATATATATATATTCAGAAAGATTTCCGCGGTCGGAAGTACCTACTCTTCAGAGTCAACTGTTGACTCAGGCAGGTCGAGACTTTAGAGTTGACAGGAAGCAGTACGGTTGGTGGAGTAGGCAGGTTGTGACCACGCAATCGTATTGTTTCCGATTCCTCCTAATTCGATTCGTGGAGCAGGCAGATTGAGGCCACGTATGAATTATTTTCCTTCCAATTTTCCTGAAGATGGCTTCGCAAAAGGAGCCGAAACGTCGAGATTTTTCAAATCTTTTTCGCGGTTCATTCCGAGAACCAAGTTTTTCATATATATATATATATATATATATATATATATATATATATATATATATATATATATATATATATATATATATATATATATATATATATATATATATATATATATATATATATAAACAAAAATTTATATATATATATATATATATATATATATATATATATATATATATATATATTATATATATATATATATATATATATATATATATATATATTTATATATATATATATATATATATATATATATATATATTTATATATATATATATATATATATATATATATATATATATATATATATATATATATATATATATATATATATATATGTACATATATTCACTCACCGACTTAAAATTCGCGACAGCCAAAATTTTGATGAAATTTAATGTATGATCACTTTTTTCTCCATAGTCCGATTTGATTGTTTTTTTTTTTCAAAATGTAGAAAAACATTTCGAGTTTGAGTAATGTTATTCAATTTTGAAAAAAAAAGTTCACATGTAGAAATATAAAGGAAAATGGCTGAGAACTATTTTTCCCTGAAGTTTGTAACACCCTGTAGAGTAATTCTGCAAGCTTAACTCCAGTGTATATGTTTCTTCTGCAGATTCTGATTCATTCTTAACATTTTGCTTTTAAATTCGTCTCGATATCGTTCTTGGTTGAAGAGATACGAAATTTTTAAGAAAACACTACACATTTTGCAACAATAACGGTTTGTTTTGGATTCTTTCGGTTTCCCCATAGAAACTTACTCCGCATTCGTTAACTAATTCTGTCTGACATTTTAAATATTCGAAACATTCGGCTTTCGTATCTACTTTTCATTCCGCGATGCCTTTGTCATCCGAAGATTCAGCTAGAGCTGTTGCTCTTCATGATGTTGGTTATTCCTACAGAGAAGTGGCGAATATGATGGGTTTTATAAAATCTAGCAAGGAAAGAGCCGTGGCAAGGTTTCGAGAGACCTGTAGAGTAATTTTGCAATAAATCGCAGAATTACATTAAAAAATACACTATATCTGCTTTTCTACAGAGTCTGATTAATTCCTAACATTTTGTTTGTTTATTCTTATCGATATCTTCATCGGTACAGGATATATGAATTTTTTAAGAAAGAATAACACATTTTAATCAAAAATCTTTGATTTCAATTGAAACATGGAAGAAGATGTGTTAAAAATTAGTACCTCGTGTTACCTCCTCTAGCTTTTATAACCGCTACTAAACGTCGATTCATTCCTGTAATTATACTTTGGATATTCTCTTGTGGAATATTATTCCATTCTTCTTCCAGAGCGTCTCGGAGCTGTTGGAGAGTGAGTAATTGTCCTCGATCTTTCTTGATCCGTCTATCTAACATGTCCCATACATGTTCTATTGGATTCATATCGGGACTACGAGCAGGTCACTTCATAATATTTATTGCAACGTGTTCTGAATATTGGGCAACAGCTCTAGCTGAATCTTCGGATGACAAAGGAATCGCGAAATGAGAAGTAGATACGGAATCCACAAGCCAAATGTTTCGAATATTCGAAATGTCAGATAGAACTAGGAGTAAGTTTCTATGTAAACCGAAAGGATCCAAAACAAACCATCACTGTTGCAAAATATGTAATGCTTTCTAAAAAAATTCTTATCTTCTCAACCGAGAAAGATATCGAGACGAACTAAAAAGCAAAATGATAAAAATGAATCAAACATGCACTGGAGTTTATCTTACAGAATTACTCTACAGGTTGTTACAAACTTCAGTGAAAAATAGTTCTTAGTCATTTTCCTCTATTTTTCCACATGTGAACTTTTTTTTTCAAAACTGAATAACATCTCTCAAACTCGAAAAATTCATCTACATTTTGAAAAAAAATCATTTGAATCGGACTATAAAGAAAAAATTATCATACATTGAATTTTATCAAAATTTTGTTTTTATCCCGAATTTTGAGTCGGTGAGTGTATATATATATATATATATATATATATATATATATATATATATATATATATATATATATATATATATATATATATATATATATATATATATATATATATATATATATATATATATATATATATATATAAGTATATAGGCTAGGGGGCTTCTAGCGCACTTTGGCTCATTTTTACATGTAAATTCCCATAAGGAAATCTAAGGTCGAAAGTACCGAAAATGGTTCCCTTTGCACATGCGCACTGAGTCGGACCAAGAAGTCTTAAGCTGAAGAGCTGAAAGAAGTGTACATCAATGACCAGAGGAGATAGTAGGAAAAAAAATCTTCGTATGAAAGAAGTGACATGTATGAGAAAGAAGAAGAAGAAAAATGGCTGTAATTAGTGCCGTAAATGCTCTCTGGAAGGAGCGTGCGTATCAGGATATCAGGAGAGCGAAGAGGTATGGGTCGTGAATTTTTGCTAGTCCGAAATGACAGTTATGCGCATGCGCAACTTACTTGAAATATATGTATGAAAATTCGTATGGGGGGGGGCTCAAGGAGTTTTGATGTGGTCCCCCAGGAGTCTTTATGTGTATTCAGGAGATTGAAATTATATGATATATAGAAATTGGTCCCACCAGGGAACTAAAATTCTTTGGTACATAGGAGTTCCTTCGGAGACTTGTGGAGGTCGTCTTCGTAGATTTGGATATCAAATTACATAGTTATTTTCAAATATGAAACTAAAAGACGACAACTCCGTGTTAAATATTAAATAACGATATGATATAAAGTGAAGTTGATGTTATCGCAGAGATAGATAAGAGAGACATGTGTTTTGAATAGAATAAATGACCTTGTATCTAATTAATTCATTTACTTACGGAGATGTCCCAAGTACTCATTCAACGAATTAAATTTCAAATATTAGACATATGTATAGTTATTATGTATTTATCAATGAATAATTTATTCATATCAACATTGATTTTCACGATTTTTGAAGGAAATAATTTATATACTGTACCTACAGGGTGTGTCTCCAAATTTAAAATTTTATTACCTGTTGAGAATTAAATGACATCATTTCAATAATGTACAGGATGTGTCCACATATTTCAAATATGTGATAAACAGTTATTACGTATTTTTTCAATGAATAATTCATTCATGTCAATATTGATTTTCACGATTTTTGAATAAAATAATTTATATAATATACAGGATGTGTCCACAAATTTCAAATGTAGGTTTATATATATGTTGAGAATTATATGACGTCATTTCAATAATGTACAGGGTGTGTTCACATATTTCAGATGTAAGATAAACAGTTATTACGTATATATGAATAATTTATTCATATAAACATTGATTTTCACGATTTTACTAAAAGTCCCTTTTTTCATGGAAAAATAAGTTTCCAAACGAATGTTATCATATTGTTATCTTAAATCGAACGATAAAATGTCTATGTCTCCATAGAAACAATATCGAGATAACAAAATTGCTGACCCCAACTACATTTTTCTAATAAATATATTTCACTATACGGTATCCTGATTCACATTCATTCGACATCGTTCAGTGGTCAATAGAATTTCTATTTAAAATAACGATTTCTTACCGAGTGGAAATAACGTATACTCTAGTTTATACAATATTCACACATCAATAGAACATCTATTGATCAAGTGAAAATATCTTATATACAAGTTACTCATCAATAGAAGATCTATTTAAAAGTACGATTTCTGGTTCAAGTGAAAAAATAACTACCATCGATCAGGCATCAATACCAAATCTATTGTAGAAGGACCTAAAATAACATATAATCACGTAAGATTTTTGAATGATTCCTATGAGAACATTTTTTTCTATTTTATATTTCTAAAGTGGTCCATACATAGTCCATCTTGATCAGGACAGGATTTACATTTAGTTTTTCTTAGAAAATATTAACTCAAGTAAGTTTTTCGAATTCAATCGAGATTGACTGTGTATGATCCCCCTTAAAACAACAAAGGAACATGTTTATTCAACAATTTCTGACCGCTAAACACGAGGAGACCACGTAGTATTTTTACCTAAGAGAAGGACTGAGAAACACAAGCCTCATATAAAAGAAATAATATCAGGAGAATATTCACTGGTATCCAAGGGAACCTTGGAAACAGGAAAATCTAATCCAACTTCAATATTTATTCTCATTAAAAACTAGTTCAATATTATGTAATATTTATCGAATATATATATATATATATATATATATATATATATATATATATATGAATCTAAGAAAGATTCCGGGGTTCAATCCGATTTTTTCGAAAGTTTTGTTGGCGCTGAGAAGCACCGTTTGTTTCACGACGTTTCGCCAAAATCTCATTTGGCATTTTCAAGTGCTGCTGTAAGTCTGGTGACTCGACGGCAACTACTGTCGTCGAGTCACCAGACGTACAGCAGCACTTGAAAATGCCAAATGAGATTTTGGCGAAACGTCGTGAAACAAACGGTGCTTCTCAGCGCCAACAAAACTTTCGAAAAAATCGGATTGAACCCCGGAATCTTCCTCAGATCCATTCCACCATCCGAGCAAACATACGATATAACATAAATATATATATATATATATATATATATATATATATATATATATATATATATATATGTAATTTCAGAAAAAAAAATAAACAGACTGTTTTTATACAAAAATTCTATCAGTCTTCTTTGAAAAATCATACGAAAATATTTATATGGAGGAAATATCGAGTATTTAAGAGACCGTACTAACTAGGGTGGGTAACAATTCATAGAAAAATACCGTTTAACTCATATGAAATTTTAGAAAAAATAAAAAGTCTCTTGTATTTTGTTATACAGAAGAAATAATAGGGATTTTCTACACTTCATTGATCACAGTTGTAACAGAGTTCTTCATTTCGATAAGGGTAAAATGTTTTATAAATTTTTGTGTGACTACCAGATTCCTAAAAATACTTTTTTTCATAAAAAAATAAGTTTTCGATTCATTAATGAATAATTCATTTATTCAATGAACAAGGTCTTCATCAAGATTATTTTTCAAATTTTTAATGTCAGATAAATAGGTATTACGTAATGTTTATCCCTGGATTGATGGTGGTGACAGATGTAAATCTTAAATCCAAGACGAGGTTGAACTATGATAAAAATCCAAGGTGGTTGATCTATGCTCCTAACTCTATGTTCCAGGAGGATTTGGATATCATTTGACTTATATGAAATTTAAGAAAAAATAAACAGTCACTTGTATTTGTTATACAAAAACTCTAACTTTTTAAAAATATAACATCAAATTATCCTTTGAAAATTAATAGTCATATGAGAGAAATATCGAGTATATATTTTTTCAGAGACCAAACTAGGGTGGGTATTATCTAATAGAAAAATACTATTGAAAACTCATAAATATATCGTTGTTGTACAAAAATTCTCAGAAAAAATAACAGGGTGATAGATCCTATGAAAATAAATATTTATATGAGTGAAATACCTCATAGATTTTTCAGAGTCACAACTAGGGTGGGTTGTGTAGAATTACTAGAAAAATACAACTCAAAACTCATAAATATAACGGTGAAGTCTTTACTATTCGTTTGACTTATACGAAATTTAATGAGTTATCAGAGTACTTCCTATTTCATGTTTTCGAAGATGAATAGGTATTCAAAAATTATTATAATAATTTTTGAATACCTATTCATCTTCGAAAACATGAAATAGGAAGTACTCTGATAACCCATTAAATTTCGTATAAGTCAAACGAATAGTAAAGACTTCATCGTTATATTTATGAGTTTTGAGTTGTATTTTTCTATTAATTCTACACAACCCACCCTAGTTGTGACTCTGAAAAATCTATAGGTATTTCACTCATATAAATATCTATTTTCATAGGATCTATCACCCTGTTATTTTTTCTGAGAATTTTTGTACAACAACCCTAGTTGTGACTCTGAAAAATCTATAGGTATTTCACTCATATAAATATTTATTTTCATAGGATCTATCACCCTGTTATTTTTTCTGAGAATTTTTGTGCAACAACGATATGTTTATGAGTTTTCAATAGTATTTTTCTATTAGATAATACCCACCCTAGTTTGGTCTCTGAAAAAATATATACTCGATATTTCTCTCATATGACTATTAATTTTCAAAGGATAATTTGATGTTATATTTTTAAAAAGTTAGAGTTTTTGTATAACAAATACAAGTGACTGTTTATTTTTTCTTAAATTTCATATAAGTCAAATGATATCCAAATCCTCCTGGAACATAGAGTTAGGAGCATAGATCAACCACCTTGGATTTTTATCATAGTTCAACCTCGTCTTGGATTTAAGATTTACATCTGTCACCACCATCAATCCAGGGATAAACATTACGTAATACCTATTTATCTGGCATTAAAAATTTGAAAAATAATCTTGATGAAGCCCTTGTTCATTGAATAAATGAATTATTCATTTATGAATCGGAAACTTATTTTTCTATGAAAAAAAGTAATTTTAGGAATCTGGTTGTCATACAAAAATTTATAAAACATTTTACCCTTATCGAAATAAAGAACTCTATTACAACTGTGATCAATGGCGTGTAGAAAATCCCTATTATTTCTTCTGTATAACAAAATACAAGAGACTTTTTATTTTTTCTAAAATTTCATATGAGTTAAACGGTATTTTTCTATGAATTGTTACCCACCCTAGTTAGTACGGTCTCTTAAATACTCGATATTTCCTCCATATAAATATTTTCGTATGATTGTTCAAAGAAGACTGATAAAATTTTTTTGTATAAAAACAGTCTGTTTATTTTTTTTTCTGAAATTACATATATATATATATATATATATATATATATATATATATATATATATATATATATATATATATATATATATATATATATATATATATATATATATATATATATATATATATATATGTATATATATATATATATATATATATATATATTAGATATATATTACATAATATTGAACTAGTTTTTAATGAGAGTAAATATTGAAGTTTTAATAATATTTTATTATTTCGAATACTGGTTATGAATAACAATCGGGAAAATATTACAAATAAAATGTATAAACTCTCATAAATAGACGATTGAACTACCTTCAAGACGAGAATCCCCAATAATTACCAAAACTAAAAAAAATCTCAAAAAAAACAGTTGTTACAAGTAATTTGATAAAAAAACACAAAAATAAGAATACGTAAATAACCTATATCACAGAGAAAACGAAAATAAAAAATCAACTATCTAAATCTTCACCATCAGAAGCATTCTGCTTTAGAATATGCTCACCAAATGGTAAGTGTTGAAAAAAAGTATGGTACGCAGGTAAAATAGCGTTTTTGTTACAAAGAAATTGTAAATGTTCATATTTCTTCTTGGTTAATGGTATTGAATTTTTATAAAGCTGTTGTAGATTAATTTCTTCGATACTGAATTGCATTGTTTTTCTGCCTTTTGTTATTAAATTAATTTTCATAAAGTCATCTTCTTGTTTGTAGCTATGTTTATAAAAAATAATATTTGGATGTCCTGGATCAGTTTTTACAATTTTTAGTTGTTCCCATAGAACTTTGTCATTAGCATCGTTTTTAACCCAGTTCAATGAGGTTTGTTGTTGCAACAATTTAAGGTCAAATATATTTTTCTGAACCATTTCAACAACAACATATGGGTTCTTTCTTTTTGATGACCTAACAAGAGTGAACCATTGGTCCGGAGTATATATAGGAATGTGTCGTGTCGCCTTTTCAATGACACTATGGACTGAGTCACCTTCGCTTTGAGTATGACCTGGCTCTAGAAAAGTGTGCTGAATTTTTACTGAATATTTTTGAGTAAGATAATTGTAGAGTGAAAACAAAAATTTGTTCCTGTTCTGTCCAGGACAATTATCAGAAAAAAAAGAAAATTCCTTAGTTTCCCTTTCAATATGCAGCTTAATGAAATTGAGAAGACAACTACCTAATTCAGAAGAACCTCGCTTTGCCATACACTCGTGCCAAATGTAACAAAGTGCTTCCTTTGATGCCAAGTTGAAAACTGTAAAATTAAATGTAGATAGTTTTAATTTATAGTATGCGACACTGACTTCTGTCTTTGGTACTGGCAAAATCTGTTGCATGTCGAATACTGCGGCGCAGAAAGTTTCATGTTCCTTACTTTTTTCTTTATCATTATTTTTGAGATTCCTAGCTAAATTTTTATTTTCTACGTGCTTCTTATACTCTTCCTCCATTTCAATCCTTTTGTCGGGCAAACTGTTTTCGTAACTATGGCATACATCACACAGATCCTTCTTGGGTAAAAAAAATGATATATTGAACTCAGTCGTAAAAATATGTCGGTACATACACTCCGTAGCTTTTTTTGCAATGTCATTCTCTATGCAATACTCCTCATACATCGGGAACATGGTGGTAAGTATTTACGTTGTGTTTTCTGTCTGCAGTAGTGACTATCAACCGTTTCGAACATGTTGATATGGTCACGGACAGATTTTTTCACTGACTCATCCAACGTGGAGTTTTTACCGACTTTGCCTCTTTGGTCATTTGTGACATTTCCAGCAGAACTAATCTTGTTAAAAACTGTTCTGACTGTTTGCGCACTAACACTCAACGTATTCAAAAAAAAAACCTTACACACTTGGCATCTTGATGTTTCATTTTGTAACAAGTAACTAAATGTGAAAGTCTTTTTACTACTGATATCATCCTGTTCATTCAGCCGTTGGTTGTCGCTACTAGTTTTGCGTTTTCGAGTTCTTGCCTTTCTGTTACATTGAACATATTTTGATATATAATCCCTTTGACGATTTATATCTTGTAAGTCCCAAAATGACCTAAAAATTATATTTCTTTGTTGTTCATTTATTTTTTCAGTACAATTTAGTCTACAGTTTTGGCATGCAGCTTTAATTTTTTTTTTCTGGCCTTTTATTCCCCTTCCAATCTGTGTATGCTTTTCCACTATTCCTCTTAATCTTATTTCTTTGCCAGTTTTCTAGATTCCGTAGACGTTTACGAGTTTTTGTTTTCTTTTCTTGATCCAAAGGTGAACTTGAGCTGTCGCTCAGAGTATCTGGAAAATGTCGTATTCTACTTGGAGTTGAGGAAACATCATAGTCGGGGTCCGCAACTTCGTCATCTGTTCCAAATGGATCGGTCTCTGATGAAGAAATATCTATATCTTCCACTAAAGTATCTGATATTGTCAATTTGTTTCCTATTTTAGATGTTATCAGATTTGAGTCTTTAGATATACCGGGCATGGGACATTCTAAGGGGTATCTGCTCAATATGGGAATATCCAAAACCTTCTGAAAAAAAATATTGGTTGGTTTGCTAATACTAGAGATCTGAAAAAAAAATAACAGGATTCAATTCGAATTTTTAGCAATTGGCTTACCCGTAATTCGGTTTCAACTAACAAATTTGATGAACTAGGGTGCATAATATTCTTCTTTTCGATGTCTGAAACCTCATCTGGAACCGTAGGTATGTTAACATTCAAATTATCATTCAGAGCAGCAGTGGTAGGCGCGACAATATCATGTCTTTTTTGTTGTTTTTGAACTGAAACAACATTTTTATGACATCAGAAACATCAAAGTAAAACCAATTTTTCTACTTACAAGGTAATAATACGTCGGTTACTGAAATCGAATACGAATCCGCGGCTTCCAGTGTTGTAGATGTCTCTTTTGGTAGTAAAAATGAAGGAGTTTTCAGGTCTGCACAATCCATTAAGTAATAGGCATCTTTAGTGATCATCGGTTTATTGAGATTGCTATCATCTTGATGTGCATCAACTGAAGCATTTACTTCTTTTAAAGGGGTCCTTGTTTTTCTAACTAAACAAATAAACGAAATCAACTATTATAAAAAATATCCCATCGAATAGTGCTAAGATATATTCAGCTAATTAGCTTTTAAACTTCTAACTGCAGGCAGTAATGATGTTTCACGTTGTAACTACTTGAAGATAATAAAATTAAAAACAAATCTTACCTTCCATGTTCGCACTAATCATGTTAACCATCCTTTGTCCTCTTGAAGGAAACATTTTTGCCACTAGATTAGTCTTAGTCCGAACAAAAATTATACTATTTAACTTGAAATTATACTATTAAAAATGATACTGTCACACCAAAACATGAAAACAGAACTATTTTAAGTCCACTAACGCCAATACTAAGTTAATCGTTCCATAAACAGAACTAGTCTATGTCCACCATTTACCTACCTACGATAATACGTCTGCTCTGTACGGCACTTGAAATAGTTCTGCACTAAGCTCAAATCGATCCGATCACATAGACTTATTTTTCAATCGTTAATTTTCGGGTGTTTCCGTTCGCGTGGAGATGGTATACTTCTGCAGCAAATAAAGTAGCCCCTAAAGTATGCATAGAGCGGAAAAACCGAAAATCGACATTTTTGGACATAGAATAGTTCTGCTCCAAGGAGACGATCTAATATTTGAAATTTAATTTGTTGAATGAGTACTTGGGACATCTCCGTAAGTAAATGAATTAATTAGATACAAGGTCATTTATTCCATTCAAAACACATGTCTCTCTTATCTATCTCTGCGATAACATCAACTTCACTTTATATCATATCGTTATTTAATATTTAACACGGAGTTGTCGTCTATTAGTTTCATATTTGAAAATAACTATGTAATTTGATATCCAAATCTACGAAGACGACCTCCACAAGTCTCCGAAGGAACTCCTATGTACCAAAGAATTTTAATTCCCTGGTGGGACCCATTTCTATATATCATATAATTTCAATCTCCTGAATACACATAAAGACTCCTGGAGGACCACATAAAAACTCCTTGAGCCCCCCCCCCATACGAATTTTCATACATATATTTCAAGTAAGTAGCGCATGCGCATAACTGTCATTTCGGACTAGCAGAAATTCACGACCCATACCTCTTCGCCCTCCTGATATCCTGATACGCACGCTCCTTCCAGAGAGCATTTACGGCACTAATTACAGCCATTTTTCTTCTTCTTCTTTCTCATACATGTCACTTCTTTCATACGAAGATTTTTTTTTCCTACTATCTCCTCTGGTCATTGATGTACACTTCTTTCAGCTCTTCAGCTTAAGACTTATTGGTCCGACTCAGTGCGCATGTGCAAAGGGAACCATTTTCGGTACTTTCGACCTTAGATTTCCTTATGGGAATTTACATGTAAAAATGAGCCAAAGTGCGCTAGAAGCCCCCTAGCCTATATACTTATATATATATCAGTGGCGTAGATAGGGGGGGGATCAAGGGGATCAATTCCCCCTCATGAGCCTACGATAATTATAGTAAAACTGAATAATAGTCTTCGTATCTATGTACGTATTTAAGTACCTTTATATAAAATTTACTAAGCACTAGCACTGCTTCGGCTATTATGTATGTGCAATTATAAAAAAAATCACCTAGATATGTGTTTGTGACGGCTGTGCAATTGAGTATTGTATAATTTCTGCGCTGCGAACAGGCCGACCAATCAGGAATGGACATAAATTTAACATTATATTATAAAGTAACTAGTAACTTTTGAGCATATTTTATTCAATGTTGAATAAGTAAGTTTAATTAAATTAAAAAAAAAGTGTTTAAAAAGTTCAAATGGCTCTAATGCAACATTTTCATTTCGAAAGGAAGAAGTCAACCAAAATCTCCACGTACTTTCTAAATTGTATACTATACTTACCTTTAAACAAAAGTGCTCGAGCTTTTGTTTAATGGTGTAGTATTATATCTAAAGCAGTTTCGTTCAATAGTATAGGAAGTATCAAACTCAGAAAAGGAAAAAGTGCGATGAGGTTTTGGTTGACTTCTTCCTTCGTACATAAAATTTTCCATTTCAGCCATGTAAGCTCTTTGAAACACGTTTTTTGTCCTAGTGACCGCTTGAATTCCTGTTTACATTCGAGGGGTGTGACTTCTGCTCATAGAGGATTTTCAATCAATATTTAATATTTCGAATATTTTTTAATGTAGAGTAGGTATCGAAATATGAGATCTTTGAAAAATAGGACTAAATTTTGAATTTGATCGTCAATTCAATTACTCCATAATATTTTGAAGTTAATAAAAATTGTCGAGTTAGTAAAAATTTTCTTGCGATGGCTGGACTTCTACATCTTGAATCTTGGAGAAAGATTTACTAATCATGAGAATACAGTCTAGTTTACAAGTGCTTTTGTGTTCAACCTTTTTCATCAGTCTCGGAAAAATATGAGCAAATGACATATAGATACTTTTTGAAAAAAACTGAGTTCCGTTCGGGAAAATTGTGAAAGTGATAAACAATTAACTGATAGAAAAAGATAATAACGTGTTTTTTCAAATATCTCAAAAACTAATAGATATTTTGATATCTAATATATCTATAATTTCCTATAAGAAATGTTCAACTCCCGGAACTGTAATAAATATAATATAAATATTTATAATTATCTCAGAGGGGTGAAAATACGGCTGAAAACAGGTAATCTGGCTTGCGAAAAGCACGCCCATTTGGGATACTTCAACAATGAACATTATTAAACTATATTAAATATGGAAATTAAGGAACAATAATCCAGCGACAACAAATTTTTATCGCTTTTTTTCGCGCATTAGTTATGCAATAGTTTTTTGCTGCTTGAACAAGAACATTGCAAGTGTGTTAACTGTTAAACTATAAATCTGATATTTTTTTTCTTTCTTGAAACTAGTTTCGAAAGACCTCAGAATAGATCCCCTTTAAAAAATTCGATTTTTTAGTTTTTTACTATCAATTTACTTAGTTGCAAAATTAAACTCTCTAATCATAACTTTTTTGTCCTGATTCTCTTATAAACAACGCATTTATTTATAACAATATTTTAAACAATAGGAGATGAACATTGAAAACAATCACATCCATTTAGCTTCCAATAATAAAAAACGGACCATTAAATTCATAAAAAAATTTCATTTTGATTTTGCAAAACTACGTGAATTGTTAATAAAAACTGAAAAATTGAAGTTTTTTATTTTTTTAACAGGAATTTACTTTAATAATTTCAAGAATGAAAAATCTCAGATCTATGCTTGAACAGTTATCACAATTTTCATATTCCACCAACAAAAAATTGTTGATTAACTATTGCATAACTAATAGAAAAATTTCTATTATCGCCGGATTATTGTACATTCACCGATTCAGTAACTTTTTATATTTCATATGGTTAAATAATGTTTATTGTTGAAGTGTCCTAAATGGACGTGACTTGCCCAAACGAAGTTACCCCTTTTCAGCCGTATTTTCACCTCCTGAGAAAATTATGAATATTGATTCTACAGTTCCGGACGTTAATTTTTTTTTAGAAAATTTCTTCTCAATTTTGAATCTTTTTTCAGATTTCAAAAATCTCAATTATTTTTTGACATATTGGCAAAAAACCAGTCCCCTTTTTTCAGTAGGTATATTGTTCATAACTCACAATTTTCGCTTGCGAATTTTTAATTTTCTCAAAAACGATCTACATGCTACAAATCGAATAACACTTTGCTTTTATTTTTCCGAAACTGCTGAAAAAAGTTGAACAAAAAAGCACTTGTTGACTAGATTATTTTTTATTAACTCCAGGGACCTACAGTTTAACGCCGGTTCCGAACGGTCAATGGGCTTGAATCTAAGTCATCACCTAACAGATTAATTCTTGAACCACTAAATTCCGGACATACACTACACTCAAGAGCAAGGTGGGACTCGAACTCACAATCCTCTGTTTACAAGCGATACACCTCACCGCTGGGCTACCGAGGCCTCCTCGACTAGACTAAATATATTAAAAAGATTTTCGGTGTTTTTCAAGCATGATTTATACGAAGTTGACAAAGCAGCTGATAAATTCATCAATGCTGACAAGTTTTATCAAAAATTTTTTTACTGCCACACCTGCTGTTTCCGTTAGTTGAAAGTGTGGAAGTAATATTTAATTCGTCAAGGCGATGTTAAGCCTCTAAAAATTTTTTTCTTCTTATTTTGTACTACATGAAAGATTATTTTTATCAAAAAATAAAACTTTAGACGAAAAACTGGAATTTTACACAAAGTCATATCCCCCCCCATAGCGAAAAGCTATCTACGCCACTGATATATATATATATATATATATATATATATATATATATATATATATATATATATATATATATATATATATATATACACATATATGTATATAAATGTTGACTATCTGACAGATTTACAGTAGATCAGAAAAATAGAAAAAACGAAAATGTGAATTAATCAACATGCTTGAAAAATTTTTTTATTTTCAAGCATGTAATGAGCGATAACCGTGAAATAGTATTGAATGCGAACTTATTTGATTGACAGCACTTATTTAGGCTCTCTGGTGTCATCTATCATTTTCAAAACAAGTTGAGGAAATTGAGACAGTTATACATAATTTTGTCTTCAACATTGCTTCAGCGAAGCTATATTATATATATATATATATATATATATATATATATATATATATATATATATATATATATATATATATTATATATATATATATATATATATATATATATATATATATATATATGTAATATATATATATATATATATATATATATATATATAATATATATATATATATATATATATATATATATATATATATATATATATATATATATATATATATATATATATATATATGAGCTTATGTTGTAGGTCACGTGACATCAGATTCAAAATTGTTAATGGGACATTCATTTCTGTGTTTCTACCGAAAAAACGATTCTAACAAACTATCACTCTTGTAGTTTAGATACTTCAGTATCCTTTGTCCCATGACGATTAGGAGTAACTGGCAACCAAATTATTTAAGTTTAGGGTCACCCTCTATAGATACTTGGGCAGTACTATATTTTTTATGATGAGTAAAACAAGGAATATTATAATAATTATTCATATTTTATTAAATAACATAGTCAAAAAAAAAATGCCTACATTCGTACTGCTAATTTTTAAACGAGAATACGAGAAAATATCATCTTTAGGATTTCAATATTTTTTGACTACGTTTTTTAACGAAATAAAAATGATTTTTTTCAATTTTGCCTCATCAAAAAATATATAGAACTGCCCAAATTTGTACACAGGATGACCCTAAACTCAAATGAATTGCCAATGGCTCGTATCAGAATTTAGTCATAATCGCCGAGGGAGAAAGGATAGTACAGTACCCTTTATTTCTTAAATTAATCGTTCCAGACCACATGTGTGATAGATTGTTGGAATTGTTTTCTCGGATCAAACATAGTAATGCCAAAATATACAGGTTGTCCTATTAAAAATTCTGAATCTGATGTCACGTGACCGACAACAACAAGCTCATTGGGTAACATAATATCGAAAACATCTACACTAATCACTTCAATTTACAACCCCAAAATTACAATTGTCTACTACTCTCGGGTTCCGAGATATAACCTTTCGTAAACATCGTGGGAGACCTGTATATGTACCAAGCTAGTTAGTCGAGTACTTTTAAACACCGGGGCCGGCTGGTCTGCCATGAGTTTTTTTCAGAGGTTTTCTCATGGTAATGTAAGTCACTGCTTGCAAACTTATATGGCGAATTCTGGGCCAGTATTAATCCTCTGAACCCTACCCACACTTCCTATGTTTCATAAATATCCCGTCTCACCTATCCTTAATGCAATTGAACATACAAGTGTATCCTCTGATCTGGCTGAAGGAGTTAATCCCAAACTCAAGCTGCCCGCCTCCCTGGCACATACTTCAGGGAGGAATGAAACACGTGTGTTTCTTTTTCCTTTTTTCCTGTAAATGTCTAAAAATATATATATATATATATATATATATATATATATATATATATATATATATATATATATATATATATATATATATATATATATATATATATATATATATATATATATATATATATATATATATATATATATATATATATATATATATATATATATATATATATATATATATATATATATATATATATATATCTATATATATATATATATATATATATATATATATATATATAGACACATATATATATATATATATATATATATATATATATATATATATATATATATATATATATATATATATATATATATATATATATATATATATATATAATTTTTAGCAACAAGAGACGAAATAAGTTTTTCCTATTTGCATTTATTATTAATATAATTTTATGAAAATACCACAATGTCAATATGACTGACTTCATCACACTGTGTTTCTCGATGAAATCAAATATATGATATAGTTTCATGTAAAAACATACTGTTTTATTGTTAATATTTTCATATTAATATTTTAAAATAATGTATTTGAATATCATGAACAACATTCTCAATTTAATCAGAGTATTAAGTGAAATTTATTTCAATTATACAGGACGGCAATCTTTCTGCTCTGCCATATTTCATCTTCTGTATTTTCGGAGTTATAATCAGTCCTTTGTCAGATGAACTCATCAGTAGAAATATACTAAGTCTAGGAAATAGTCGAAAGTTATTCAATTCCATTGGTAAGTTATTTTTGTTAAATTCAATTATCCCGTGATATTATTAAAATAAACTTCATGAAATGAATACAATTGGGTTTTTGAAAAAAATATATCAGATTTTTTTTGTATATTAAAAGTTCATTATAAAATATATTGATAGTCGGTGCGAAAATTCTTGAAAAATTTTTTTTTATTATTTATAAACAGTTTAAAATTGATAACTTTCTACAAAGAATCGCGTAACTACAAACACGCCACGATGGGTTGCCATGTTTGTGACGTCATAATTTTAAAGAAATTTATCTATAGTACAATGTCAACGGTATTTTTCTGTAAATTATGACTGAAAATATACGAAATTTTGTTCCAAAAAATATTTAGGGTAGCTACTTTCATTTAATCATGTGCAGTAAAGGATTTATAAAGGATAATTCCGATAATATACCTGATGAAGGTTACACATCTTGTGAAACATTTGAAAACATTTTTTGAAGTTTTATTTTTGTAGTATTCGTACATAATGGTACGAAGCGCACACGATAACTTTTTAGGTTTGACATCTTCGATTTATTTATTGATAAACTGAAGATAACAACAAAATTTAATTGATTGAAAGACAGAACACTGTATCAGCTGTATGCTACGATGAGTAGAAATTAACATTGTGATCTCACACGCGCTTTTTTTTGTTCGGAAGCTATCGGCGTGTTTTCAGTACTGAATTTGAAAATTTATACTTTATTTAATTAGAGCTAGAACATATTGAAACTCAAAATAATTTTGTTTTAAAATGTATATATGATCTTTCTATATTTATCAAACATTTTTTTTTCAAAAACCCAGTTGTCTTTGTATTTCGTTCTATATCATACTAATTTACACAGCATGTAATAATAGGTATTATAAAATCTGGTGCTTTCCCCTTACAAACTCAATTTATTCTTTGGGAATTTATAATTCTCCATATAGGTATTTTATTTATATCGTTATTAACTCTTAATTTTATATGTTCATTGTTGCATAAATTAACATTTTTCGGTATAAAAATAAATATACTGAAATCAAACTATATAAAGCAGGCTTTGTTATCAAATACGTTTATCTTCAGTGGCCATAGTAAATTCTCCAATTAAATTGACACAATTTTTTCTGAATAAATAATTTTTCGTAGCACAAATTTGTTGAAACTTCTGCGAATCTAGGAAAGAAAAATCCTGTAGTGACTTCGTGCTAAAGTTTAACACCGGTTCCGAACGGCCGGTGGGCCTATAAACAATGTAAACTATCAAATCATGAAAAATATACCAGTTGACCATGGTCAATTTGATACATTCCATTAAGTGACCAAGGTTTATTCTTCCCGCGATTTTTATTAGGAAAAAATTAGAAATTTTTTAATTCACTCCGAGTCAAATAAGCTGCAATTATGAGATCTAATTCAGCTCCCTTGAAATTTTCACATTATTCAAGAATGTTCCTTGTTCACGTTATGTAAAAAAATGTACATTACACAACCATTCAAATTTTTCGAACCACTAAAACTCATAGACATACACAGACATCCATACCTAACCCAGGACTCGAACCTAGCACGCCTGCTTCACAGATGGTTACTCTACCTCTGCTACACAAGGCGTGCATAAATTTTATCTCTAAGGGGAAGATAAAGTTTTCTTTTTATAACACATAGGCCCCTACAGCTGGGGTGACTATGCGCCACCTACTTTTTCAGGCGAGAACAGGTAAGAAACGGCAACTGACCCATTCTTACACCACCTCTTATCAGTGTAGTCTATCTTAAATGCAACAAAAATTATTTTTGTAGATTTTTGACATATATTTTTCTTTAATCTACTGAGGTGGAGAAATTCTTGGAGATAAATTTTAATAAATTCTTTATTGACCGTTTTGAATTAAAATAAACATTTTTTTTTATGATTATTTAACATATTACGTAGGAAATACAAACAGAAGTAAAAAAATCAATAGATGTATAATTTTTAAACTTCATTTTTTTTGGTGTACAAGACTTCGTCTTTTGGGTCCGGCCAAACTCCATATTTTCCCACTTTTTTCTCTGTTTTTTTTTATTAACACGGATTTCTACGGCGGTAACCGCCTCTCCGTCTCCAGTTTCTATACTCTCCTATTCAAACATTCTTCCGTCGTTAAGTCTCTTGTTTCCATCGCCTCATCAATTCCATCTTTCCAGCTTCTTCTGGGTCTTCCTCTCTTCCTCTTTTCCGGCGGTATGTACTCCAATACTTTTCTCGGCCATTCTTAACTCTATCCCTTCTTGACAGTCCCCAACTTCTTCTCAGGAAGTCCATTTCTGTTGCATGTAATTAATTTTTTATTTTTTTGTTATGTCCCATACTTCTGCTCCATATATCGATACACTTCGGACAATACTTTCATATATTCGTTTTTTTTTTGTTGTTCGTGTAATAACTTTTTTCCCACTGAATTTAATTTCGAGCTCCTATGAATTTCCTGCCTCTGTTATTTCTTTCTATAATTTCGTCCTTGCTGTTGCCTTGTTTGTTAAATATAACCCCCAAATATTTAGATTTTTCCACTTCTTTTATACTTTCATTTTCTAAGATGAGGTCATTGCGGTTGTCTGTACCTATTACTATGTGTTCACATTTACGCATATTCATTGATACTCCGGCCTTCTTGTATTCTTCCTTTAGTTTTCTAACCACATATCCTAAATCCTCTTCATCTTCTGCAACCACAACCTGATCGTAAGCAAAGTACAGGCTATAGAGTGTGTCCTCTTCCACTTTCAATTCCATTCGTTTGCATTTCCGTGTCCACCCTGCGAGGGCTCTATCCAAATAGATTTTAAAAAGAGTAGGAGGTAGACAGCACCCCTGTCTGAGTCCCTTGGTGGTCTTGAAACTATCCGTTAGACCGATTCCTAGATTCACTTTGAATTATCTCTATAATATTCCTGGATGGCCTGTATCAGGATCGGTTTGACCTCCAATTCCTTCACTTTTTCCCAAAGTTTAGATAAGGGGATGCCATCGTATGCCTTCTCTAAATCAATCAGGGCTATGTGTGTTTCTCTGCCTCGTTGCATACTATTCTCCAAGGCTATCTTCAATTCGAATAGATTAACGATTGTTGAACGGCCTGCTCGGAATCCAGAATTTTCTTCGGGTTGCTTCTCTTTAATGCCGTCCTCTATTAAGGTTTTAAATATTCGATAATATATTCTCCCTATCGTAGAGATGATCGCCATTCCCAGGAAGTTAGGTGGTTCGTCCCTTGCACCTTTTTTGTGTATAGCTGTGATGTATACCATTCGCCACTCTTTTGGAACTTCTTCTCCATTAAGACAGCGTTCATATAAATTTTTCAGCATACCTATAAGTTTCTTTGGGACATATCTTATAAATTCCGGGTGTATCCCTCAGGGCCCCAGAGATCTTCTCAGTTTTGTGGCATTGATAGCTTTCTTTACTAGGGTTATTTCTAATTGAATTTTTGCACCACATATGTTATTTGGTTCACCTTCCCCTGAATACTGTCGTCTTTTTTTTGTTAGCAGGACTGTGAAATAGTCTACCCACTGTTCGTTTGAAATTTTATCAAAGTTGAAATTAATGCTTGATGATGTTCTCAACGATTTCACAGTTTTCTATGCCTCCGAGCTTCTGGTTCCGCCTATATGTTGGTCAATGAAGTCATATTTCTTTAGCCTTGACCTGTTTTTTTTTTATGACTTCTTGTTGCACTTTACTATTTAGTTGTTTATATCTCTCTTTGATTTCCATGTTCCCGGTTTGAATAAACTTCTGATAGGTTTGCTTCTTTTGTGTTATTTGTTCTTCTATATATTTATACCACAAATATGGTTTTCTCTTTTGTTTTTTCTCGCCTACTGATTCCATTGCAGCCTCCCTAATACAGTGTGCAATGTGTTTGTACTCAGCTTCTGTGCTTCTTTGTTGTTCCCCAGTGTCTGTTCCAAGCATCTTTGATATAGAAACTTTATACTTTCATGTTCGAAGCTTTCCAGGTTAAATCTTGTATTATCTTTTCCTTGATGCTTGTGCCGTTCATGTGATATATTTTGATTCTGTGTTGACTTCTCTATTTCGTTAAAATTCATATATAATTACATATATATATATATATATATATATATATATATATATATATATATATATATATATATATATATATATATATATATATATATATATATAAATATATATATATATATATATATATATATATATATATATATATATATATATATATATATATATATATATATAATAATAATAATAACAATATATATTTAATTCAAGAAATTATTGTTACAATATACAATGTACAGTATACAATAAGGTTGAATTCGTCAACAAAAGAGAAAAACTTAATTCAGTTAACATTATTACAGAAAAGTATAAATTCTTCTTTTGAATAGGGTTCACATTTAATGATCAGTTCATATAGAGTTTTCCTGAAAATATTGAGCACTGAAATACATTTCAAACATTTGGGAAGAGAATTGATTAGTTTCAAGCCCATATAGAGGGGTGATCTTAGTGTTAAACTCAAAGTGTGACGTGGATAAAAATATGGTTCATTACGTCTAGTGTTGTTATAATTTTTGTATCCTTCAAAATAAGCTGAATGTAGATACATAAACATCTATACACTATATATATATATATATATATATATATATATATATATATATATATATATATATAAACCCAATAGCGTAGGAATCCTATTCTTCCTAAAATATCCTCTGCATGACTCCCTATAACCCAAACATAACATAGTTCTCAACATACACTTTTGTCTTAAAAATAATAATTTAGCCAATGAACAACCTCCCCAAAATACTATCCCATATGACAGCAATGATTGGAAGTTGGAGAAATAAACCATTTTCACAGTTTGAAAATGAACTCTAGTCTTAAGAACACTACACAATATATAACTGAGTTCAGCTTTGTCGCAAGATTGTTAATGTGATTGCTCCACTTAAGATGGTCATCCAGGTAAACTCCAAGAAATCTTGCGTAATTGGATATAGAAATCTGTGGACCAATCTCATCTGGAATTTCAGCTGTAGAACGATCGCAGCAAAATACTAGACATTCGGTTTTTGCCACATTCATGACAAGACGACTTTCCATGCACCAACTATCCACACCTTTCAGAATCGCACATGCCTTCTCAATTGTCAATTCCAAGCTAGGGGAACTCAATAAAACATTTGTATCATCCGCAAATGAAACAAGATCCGCAAAGAATGATTGAAGGACATGACCACGAAGCACCAATGGAAGATCATTTATATAAATGAAAAATAGAAGGGGTACAAGAATGCTACCTTGAGGCACACCAGTATTATTTTCTTCCAGAGAGGACCGATACTTGTTGCCATTTATCATCATCTCTACAATTAGGGGTCTATTCTTCAAATAACTTTCCATAAGATTCAGTTGTTTATCTCTCACTCCATATCTTTCAAGTTTCATGAGCAGTATGTCGATATCCACACAATCAAACGCCTTCGACAGATCCAAAAACATTCCCACAGGTAGTTCCTTCCTTTCTAAAGCGTCTGAAACAGATTGGTATAATTCGAAAATAGCTGTTTCCGTGCTTTTTCCCTTAACATAACCATGTTGACATTTTGAAATGATCCTGAACCTATCGAAGAAACTTAGTAATCTTGATGCCAGTATTTTCTCGAATATCTTCGCGAATGTAGATATGAGGGTGATTGGGCGATAGCTATTCGGATGTTTCAAATCTCCTTTCTTAAGTAAGGGCTTTATTATTGAAATTTTCAAAGAATCAGGAAATACACCATCAATGAAAGACCTATTCATCACATGAGCCAAAGGTTTTGCAATCAGTTTTATACATGGCTTAATTACATCTATGGATATGCCATCCCATCCGGTTGATTTGGAGTTTTTCATTTTTTTAACGGTATTTACTATTTCCTTTTCAGATATATCAAATAAGTAAAATGATTTGTTGTTACGCTCGATCGATTCACGTTTGAAAGTACTCGTGGGAAAATTTTCTTTGAGTGTGGACGCGACATTTATGAAAAAATTATTAAATTTGTCAACTAGTTCTTGAGGTTTAGGTTCATTCTCTATTTCAGATGAACTTCTTTTTTTTTACCCATTGTTTAATTAACAAAATTCCACATCGTTTTCGACCTATTCGCAGATTTTTCCATGATTTCCCTGAAATGTTTCTGTCTTTCTCTTATTATAATGGCATCATATTTGAGTTTGGCCTCATTATATGCTGGAATATATTCATCAGAATTTCTAGACCGTATGAAAAGGTAATCTGAGAGATTTTTCATGTCCTGAACATTATTTGAGGTTGGTGTAATTTTACTAATCTTGCGGTTATTTACCACTTTCAAGGGGAAATTTGATGAAAAGCTGTCATGAAACTTGGTGAAACAAGACTGCCACAATGTGTTCACCTCACTATGGCAATCTCCACATAAATCTGTCCAATCATATAAATATGTATATATAAATATATATTTATATATGTAGGTACATATATTAAAAAACGATAAATAACCAGGTACTCAATTCTATTAACTACTTGCTTGAATTCGTGATTCATTATAAACTATTTTCGAAAAGTTTCACAGTAATTATTATTATCAGTTTTTGCAGTTTTCTTTATGTTATAGGTCTTCTATGTCCTGCCTTATTCTTGATAATTCTTTGCTTCGCGCCTAAAGATAATAACGCCTTACATGTGATTTTACTTATGCTAGCTGTATCAACGAATGCTGGGATGTTGGCTGGTTTCAACTTGAACCACCTTGATATTTCACCAAACTTTTCTGGTACCCTCATGGGCATTACCAATACATGCGCTAATATGGCGGCAATCCTAGGACCACTTACAGTTGATTTTATTGTAACGGACTTGGTAAGAAAAATGCTTTTATATAGATATCTCAAAATCATGCACTGAATGGCTATTCATTACAAATTTTAAAATCCATAAAAACGAAAATTATTTGGCATAGCTTTCATAATTTATGAAAGTGTATTAAAACTGCTTTGCAGATTGACAATAATCGTTAATTATCATGAACTTCTTAAACTTCAAATAATTTCCTTAGTGTAGAAATATTTGAACTATGTAAAACAATATTATTAAAAATGAATATGATCTCCTGAAAATTATTTCACACCAAAGTTTTATTCTTATCATATAATATGTATTATACAGGGTGATTCACGGTCGATGCCAACTAAACGCATACAGACAACTGGTCATAGTATAACTAAACTTTAATATTTGGATAAATGGCTAAGCTCCATCTACTACACTACATGGGAGGCAAGTGATACGTACTAGTCGAGGACGTAGACTTTATCCGAGCAGCAGCGAGGACAGCCAAAATAGTACGGGACTGGTCATGAACACTTGCCTTCCCAGTTAAATAATAGTTTTTCACTCCAGTTGTCCAAAATTAAAAAACCTTCACAAATTATATAATTTGTGCAATCCAACTGATACAGACAAAACATTTGTTTAAAGATCAGTCAATGTGTCAATTGACATTACGATTTTAAATCTGAAATATGCACAGATTATTTATTTTACCTCCATTACGAGGTTACTAATATTTTTTTTCGTCAAATCAGTTTCATGACGAAGTACCTACTTACCGAGTAAGGAGTAAAAAAATATATTTGCAGCGTTGCGGCGACGATATTATTTAAAATGGGACACCCTCATTTAATTGCTCTGAACAATTTCCTTCAGAATATTTTTGGTTTAACTTATGCTTCTGTTGAAAGAATTCTTTATAATGAAGTTCATGCCCGAAATTCAGAAAATAATCAATATAGTATAGACTTTAGTGAAACCAGTCTAATTCGCACCCAAGAAGATCCTAACTTTTCAAAACAAATAATTTGAACAGAGGAAGTCAAATTTACCTGAGAAGGTATTTTCAATAGATAACACGAGCATTTCTGGGCTGACGAAAATACAAAAATTCTTGAATTTAACCAACTGAGGTTTTCTATTTTCCATGAAACGTTGAATTCCAATGAACTTCTAGCAATTCTGAGATCAGCGACGACTTTTTGGAAAACTAGCCGTTAGAGCAGTACAGTATCTGTTGGTTTCATTGCCTCATTGCACTAGAGAATGCCAGATCCACAATCGTTGGTTTAAACAGTGACATAGGCCTGCAAGATCACCTGATCTCACTCTACAAGATTTTTACTGATCATGTGATTTGAAAAGAACAGTGTACATGAGATCGGTACACAGTAAACATTTGTGTCAACGAATGATGAATGTCATCGAAGAGTCAGATGCCGATGAGATTAAAAGGGCTACTAATCTGTCTATGAGTAACCGAATTTCAAAACGTTCAGAAAACAGAAGTGTTCCTTTTGAAAATTCATTAAGAGTGTTCAATTTTTTATACAGTGTGATGAAGTTGTATTTCTAATGTCGTTTGCTGATCAACTTTATTTTAAATTTTTTTTTTCAGTTTTGACCCCTCATCAGATTATAATTTTGTATTCATCAGAAATTAATGAAATAATGTTGTAAGCATCCAAACATTTTCATATTTGTATTTTGTGAATCAGGATTTCTTTCATCAAACTTTCTGCATGTTCTTGCTATAATTATAATGCCATCAAAACTTTCTAGTTACATTCATTGATTAAAGTGCAAAAATTCTATTATCCCCACTCAACTGCCAGATTTTCAAAATTACATGTTTCATTGCTACCTTATACAAACACGCCAAAATCATACGATGTTTAAAGGGATTCAAATTGTTTTTCATTTGAAAAAATGCACTTTACGTCATTTTTGTAACGCAGAACTAATACTTATGACATTAAACTATTCCCGAAACTTCATCTTTCTTCAAATCTAAATAACACAGCAATAAAATTTGATGGACCTGTATTTTGAACAAAAAAAAAGGAATTAAATTAATTTCTCGAAAAATAATGCTAAGAAAAAGTTTAGGGAGGTATCATTCAAAAAGATTTTGAAAACAATTTTGCAGTTAAAGTATCAATTATAGATAATCAGCAGCGTTGAAATTATTTTAAGTTGATAGTGCGGAGCTATTTATCCAAGTAATCCAATTTTCAGGATGGTAATATATCTCGTTTTCTGTGAATGCCTAAGGTGCCATCGACCGTAAATCACCCTGTATAAAGATCACTGTAGGTAGTTTAGGCAACTTAATATGTAAGAGTTTTTATTTTTTTGTATATTTGGGAAACATATACAAAACAGGTTTTCTCAATTTCTTTATCGTTTCTTTTGTCTTTCAGAAAGATGAGTCGCTATGGAAAATAGTTTTCTACATAACTGCAGGATTATATATATTCGCTGCTGTTATTTTCGTGATATTTGGATCTGGCGAAATACAATCTTGGAATTTCCCAAAGAATGAAAGCAAAAGTAAGTTTGAAATTAAAATTCGGAAAAATATTCTCTAAGATTTTCTTTTATTTTCAGAACATAATTCGGCTGATTTTCAACATAATGTGGCGACAGCTTCACCTATTTGATTTTGTTATTAAAATTGCCTTATCGTCTGTGATATATTTAATAACTAATTTTTAAAAAAAATTAGAAGAGATATACATAAATATTTTATTTCTTCCCAAACTTTAATTTCACATGAACCAGTAATTTAAATTAAAATAGTGAAAAAGTAATAGTACAGTAAGAGATAAAACTATTTTATAACATACTACGTCATCAACATCCGACATATTAGTTCAGAAATTATTTTGACAAATATTCCCTTATTTTGAATTACGTGATTATATTACCCAATTTGATTATAATAATTATTGAATAGCACGATCTATCTAAGAAGGCGAACCAAAATGAATATCAAATGTGGGCCTTTGTACCCGATGTTTCACTTCTCGCCATAATAAGTGAATAATACATTCCTTGGCTTAACTATGTGACCAAATATCCTATAATATCTAAAACGGCATATATTCTTACATGAGCGACATCCTCGATGCTCGTATGGGATGAACACCCTGCGAAAATAAATAAAATAAAAACAAACAAAAAATATAAACCTCACTGTAGTTTTGTGATTAATGCAGGGTTCTAATATCAAAAATATTTTCTCAAGGACTTCAGCACCTCTTGGCATTTTAACTGAAGAGACATATCATCAATTAATTGACTTTGAAAATTTCAACATGTCAACATCGGTGACAGCCAAATGTTGACAGCCATCGGTGACAAGCTCAAATACTGAATATGAAAATGGTCCTCATATACATCATTCTACAACTTTCTTTCTCACTTCATTACTTTCGGTACAGAGACAAAAAATCTATTAATAAATATTTACGAAATTATTCGTATAAACCTCTGCTTACACCTGACTTTACCACTTCTGAGGCAGAGACCAGCAAGTTCAAATAATAATCAAAAGAATTATACGTGTAAAATTAAGCTTATACCTGACTCAACCAAGTCGAGATCAGAAACCAGCGAGTTCGAATACTAGAAAACAAGATCATACGTGTAAACGTCAGCTTACATTTGGCTCAGCCAGAAAACCTTGATGATTATTACTATCTCCGGTTTCTAGAAGATGATTTGGTTATATTGATTGATGAAGGGCCACTTTTAATTAGAAATAGAATTTGATTCATGCATGATGATGCACCAGCTCAATTCAGTGAATAAGTGCGAAAATCTGAATCGTATATTTAATAACCAGTGGATTATAGGCCCTGGTTGGTCCCAACCAGGGATCTCTATGTAAACAGATTTGAATAAGTAGTTTAGATTTCTTTTGAGTAAATTCGAAAGAGCTGGTTTACGCCACTACAGTTAACACTGTAGATTGTTGAAGAACTAAAGAATTGCATAAGAGCTCTTGTCACAAAATAAGAAATTCTGAAGGTATTTTTCAAACAGGATAATATGAGGAGAACAGAAATTACAGCAATTTATCTAATGTTGTGTTCTTATTTTATTTTGTAATAACAATCAATTGATTGTTTACATTATCAAATAGTATAACATAGTTCTTTCATCGAAATTACAAGTGTAAAACTCAGCTTATACCTGACTCAACCAAGTCCAGGTCAGAAACTAGCGAGTTCAAATATTAAAAAACTAAATCAAAATCATACTTGTGAACGTCAGGTTACACCTGGCTCAACCTCTTCAAGAACAGAGACTATCGAGAACAAATACTAAGTAAAGAAGCTAAAGGATGATAACTATCTCCGGTTCCTAGTGGATGATTTAGCCATATTGCTTCATGAAGTGCCACTTTTAATTGAAAACAGAATGTAGTTCATGTACGATGGTGCACTAGCTCACTCTAGTAATCTAGTGAGAAAATCTAAATCAATATAACGGATGGATGATAGGCCGTGTCTGGCCCTAACCAGGGATCTCTAGGTAATCATATTCAAATATGTAGTTTAGATATTTTCTTTTGAGGATCTTCTGAAAAACTGTTCTACGGCACTACAGTTAATACTGAAGATTGTAGAAGAACTGAAGAATCGCATAAAAGCTCTTGTCATAAAAAGAAATTCTGAAGGCATTTTTAGCCTAGAGTAAAGAGTATGCGATAACATGAGGAGAAGCGCTATTGCAGCAATTATATAAATTTTTCAATGTTGCCCTTGACAAAACAAAATTTATAGACGACCAGAACAATTTTTCCACTAGGGGACAACATCGTGACAGAGTAGTAATGTATGTGACCGAGTTGTTATTCTAGGGGATACTAGACTGCGTTTTGGAATAAAACAGGTTAATTTTTCTAGAATCATTTATTTTGATATAAATCTTTATTAGTCTTCAACAATGTCATATAAGATAACATGAGATCGAACTTAGATGAATAATGAAATCACATTTGAGAACCTCTAGAATAAGAGATTCGCATTTTAGTATAAATCAAATGACTACCCACTCGGTATTTTCGAATACTGACAGTGGTTCTTCGAACTGGAAATATTGTCTCTTTTCCTTTTTAATAACATTCGGAGCTGGCAAGACTTTAATTAAATCATCAAATGGAACATCCGATACGTCATTCTCCACCAACTCAAACAGTCTTCCACTATCATTGACTGTTTTTAGAGACATTACCAAGACATCGCCTTCTTCATCGACGGTACTTTTTGCTACTCCTGCGTAAGTGTATTGGATTTTCCTATCGCTTCGTACTTTAACCAATACGTATACTCCGTCTTTTATATTCACTGGATGAACTACTTCAGGCTGGAGTGTTTGGTAAGAAGTATCGCAGATGGCAATTTCATCAGTTGGATCCTTCGTTTTAAAAGACGCCAAAGGTTGATCTGCATCGGATGATCCATCTGGGCTATACACAGTATCGTAAAAAAATTTTCGGGGCATCCCAATTCTGTTGGTAATATCAGCGAGCGACAAATCCTCCACATAATGAATTATATCGTCTTCATTTTCGTTGGAGTAGAACTCGTCCACAGTATTTTGTTGTTGTTGGGTTTCAGGCAGAGGCCGATAACTTTTAGGAACGTGGCAAGAACAGAATTGTTTACAAAAACAACTCAATACCCTATATTTTAAAATTCCACGAGTTTCCGTGAACATTTGGTGGACTTGCATTGTTCCTTTCAGGGGCACAATATTACTTGGAATCGTTGCTCCTACCTTTTCTACGTCTTCGTCTGTCACCATGAACAGTTTAATTTTATTCCGTCACGTACTTCACCACTCCGTCACAATAAACATGTGACGGAGTTGTCACGTGACGGAGAGGTAAAAATGTGTTGCAAAGTCGATAACCTTTGAAAGTTAAAATAGAATATATAATTCACACGTTGGCAATAAAATATTTTCTATTGCTTAAAAGTAGACAACGAAAAGTAAAAATAATAATTATATTTTGAGTTAATTACTTACGTGACGAAGCGGTCGCCGAATAAACACACACACACCTCCTTTCACATCTTTCGGACGCGCTGTCTCTTGATCTCAGAGGGGAAATCGTACTAAGAGGGTAAGAGGGTCTGAACCTTCAGCGCAGGCCACAATGACGAGCGGCACAAACGTGTACTTCGAAGGAGAACCCACGTGACAGAATTTACAAAATAAAACATCAAGTAGTAGGAGACAAGTATTTGAGTTTTTTTTTCAAATTTATTGAAATTGATAGAAAGTATTAGTTGCTCTTACAACATAGCTAATACTTTTGGAAGTTATAAGATATTTTTACGTTTTCTGCCATCACATAATTTTTTCGTAATATTATGGATTATACGCAAGCCGAGGTAGCGGGAGACACTGTGATTTGTATGAAATACACTTCTGTCACGCGTATTTAAAACTCTGTAACGTACTTTTTACAATGAAATTATTCAAAACATATGTTATTTCATCGTTCATAGTTATTATGTGTTTGGTACAGTGCATGTTGAAATACAATTAAGAAAAAATAATGGTAATTTCCTCGTATTTTTTTTCACTTACTGGCGGAGACACCATTTTGTAGGTTAAAAAGTAGAACGACCCAACAATCAATATTGATACTTCTCATAATAACCTGGTATAATATAGTTCTCTAATCTAAATTACAATTAGTTTCTAGTAGATATGCTACAGTATACATACACACAATTAGCAAAGTGTTCCTTATTATTTACTTAAATGAAGTTAGAAATGCGATTAAAACTCAAAATTTATTTTTTATTATAAAATTAAGTAAAAACCCTATCAGCCAACGTGGTAAAGAACTAGAAATACCAATTCAGTTCAACTTCATCAAGAAGTTGCGATTTACCCTATCGAAGTATTTGGCGAAGTCAGTAAACTCATCCAATTAACAAACTGGAACCAACGAGCGAATAAATAAACAAGGAAATCAGTCCGGGAGCCAGTAACAGATTTACATGACCAATTTCTTCTCAAGCGATAATTAGTGGAATGCATCAGAGAATTGTATCATAAAGCTTAGTGAACGTCAGCTGCAGTTCCGTGGGTGGAATGAGCAGTGGTAGCCTCCACATGAAGAAAAAATATTTATTCAATTATTCCTTCCTCAGTAAAATACGCTTGAAGGGTCTAAGTTATAATGATGATCTGGCTTCAAAGGCACTTTTGTGTTATAAGGTTGGAATTTTGAGTAGAATTCTAATAAATTTATTACTTTTCGATTCAATTTAGTAGCCTAGTATTCTCTATGAAAATCTAGTATTCAATTCTATATTATATTCTATTCTATTCTTATGGTTAGCTTCACGGACAGTTGTAGAGAAACCGAATTTCCAAAGAGAAGAAATTTCACCTAAATCTAGAAAAACATTCATTAGTTAAAACAAATATTTTTTCAGAACGTTAGATGTACCGTCAGGGCCAGTAGATAATTGATGATTTAAGCCATTCTTTACTTCATGTTGTAATTTCAGCTGCCAATTCTGGAACTTTCGAACATTCATTTCAGCATTATCTACCTATTTTGATAGTACGACATATTCACTACCTACTGTATATATATATATATATATATATATATATATATATATATATATATATATATATATATATATATATATATATATATATATATATATATATTCTGTGAATTAGAATTTGAAACAATTATTACGAATTTTTGAAAAAAAATGATTTCCATGTGAGTGAATAAAATTAATGGTCGATTGAAAAAGATATGTTTTGTTGATTATCTATAATACCCCTAAGAAAGCAATTTCCCAGAATATGAAGTTGAAATTGGTCTATTTTGAGTTGTGGGGGCCAGTTGAATGAATGATATAGAATTTTGTGCTTCGGCTTGAAAAAATATTGTGTTTTGCTCAATATATTGTAATTGAAGAATATGAATGTGTATATGTATTGCTCTTAACTATTCGTAACTGATACCGTATCACATATGCTAGTTATTTAATTAAATGTAATATGGGTTCAAAATATGTGATATCGCATAAGTTACGAATAGTTGAAAACAATATGTATACAGATTTATTCATTTTAAACACAGAGCTAAACACAATATATCAGCTAATCGAAGCACAATTTTCTTTATCGTTCATTCAGCTGGCCCCCTCAATTTCGAATAGACCAATTGCAACTTCATATTCTACAAAGTTGCTTTCTCAAGCATATAATAATCCATAAAACATATCTTCTGGAATCAACCATATATTTAATATATACAGTGTGTTTAAGAGAAAACGAAACAAGGCACTTGAAAGGTATTTCTTGCAAAGAACTAAATAATCTGCTAATATTGAGGGGGTGAGTGAACTACCCTGACAAGATTAAATTCGATAAGTAGTTGAGTGAAATCTTATCTGAAGGTTGCACAAGCCTCTTTCTAAAGCTGTGTCACCTTGGAATTTGTTTGGAAATTATTTGCGAAATTGCGCCAAAATTTGACACATAAAAGTTTTTGGCCAAACTAAATCAAAATTAACAACAGCGTTTCTACGAAATACTTCAACTAAGATTCATAATATTTGTGAAAACGAAATGAATAAGGATTACAGTGAACGGAATAAGTAACCGTTTTCACTTTGTCATCAATACGATCGACAAAATAACAATTGTTCCAATCACTGCGATTCTAATTATCTGAACTCGAGGTTTGTACTCTTCAATGACCATATTCCAGCCGATTTAAGCCAACCAAATACCGATAATTAAAAAAATTAATTTTGAAACCAAATATTCAATAGTTAACATTTCGTTGCGAAATTTGTGACTTTACAAAAATTTACGAATTTCGATGATCAGAACTTTTTGCAGATGAAACCGATGTGAGAACCATATGAAGTTGTTGTCAACTCACAAACGAAGAATTTTAACCGTGATTTTAGTTAGCCTATTTAATGATATAGGATTAATAGTTCATCAGAATTTCCGAATTTGTAAAACGGGTTACAAGTGTTTTGTCTGCAGGAGTTCTGAAAGATTCAACCTACGAAGCTCTGTATAATTTTCTCAGTTTGTTAAGTTTATCTGTATTCTCAGCCGTGATCGCTACTGACATAACATCGGCAAACAAAGTAATTACTCAAGCATGGATATGTTATGGCAGCTCATTGATCAACAGGAGAAGATAACACAGAACCTTGCGGTACTCCAAGTTCATAAGTATACTCCTCCGATTGTGACCATTCACCACAACAATTATGAAGGATTAGAGAGAACTCTCCTAATCCCTCTCCAAGAACACAGTTGAAATTGTAGAACTTGCCTATAATAAAGTTGATAAGAAGGAATGAGTCAGCTCGAACTATATTCCTGCCAGACAAGTGTTAAAAAATTCAACACTGACAAAATGCAGATATACAGCCCTTTCAATCACATTGGAAAGAATACTAAAAGTAAAGATTGTGCGATATTGTCGAGATAATTCCTTTTATTAACTGGGACACCTCTCACCAAATTTGATAATGAAATATATCACAATGTAGGGGGTTTATTAATTTTCCAATTTTAGCGTATATCGTATTTGCACTGGTACCACCAATAATTTTCAGCTTTTTCAATAAAGAAAGGAAACCGGAAATCAATCAGACTGTGCGCAATACAAGCAATAGAAATTCTGTTGCTATATATATATATATATATATATATATATATATATATATATATATATATATATATATATATATAAATATATATATATATATATATATATATATATATATATATATATATATATATATATATATATATATATATATATATATATATATATATATATATAACTTGAATTGTGATTGATTCAATCGCTATCTCACTTTTAATGTGGTTTTTTTATTGATTCTTTTTAAAACAAATGGGACCACTTCAAGAAATCCAGAAAATTTTATGATGTATATTTTTGATGTCTGATGTATATTTCATTTTAAATGAACACCATGTCAACATTTTGTCAATGAAATAAATGATGGAAATAACAGGAATTCCATCTGGTGGATCTTCACTTATCATGGCCACAATACCAACAGACATGGCTGCTCTCATAAGATACGCCATGAAGACACACAAAAATAACAATAATATTTGGAGATGCCTGTGCCCCATTTCTGCAACAAATAGTATGCTTGTTTGTTGCCAAATATTTCTTATATTATTTAACATACTATTTAAGTGCGAATAGCCTTGTCGCTCTATAAAAATAAAATAAGTAGTAAAAAAGAGCATCGAATGAACAGGTTCATATTCAAATTGAAATTTCTGACTTAAGTGCATAAGGTAGAAGATAGATTCTTGCCCACCTGTCGACTGGTGAGATTTTACCACAGCTATAATAGGCTTCTTAAAAATGCCTAGTGACTCGATGATCTCTCGAAAAGCAAAGACTATCGATAAATCTTCTCTCATTCTGATCTCCTGTAGAGCCTATCTCGGCGGATACATAATGATCTAGCCAGCATTTTCCACTCTCACTTGTAAAGTATCTTGCAAACTCCTCTGACAGATCCTGATGATGATAATGACACAGATATTCATTTTGATGTTGTTATTTCGATTGATATTTTCCTCGAGCTCTCTGTTCAACATTGCCTTATTGCCCTATTCAAGTTTCTAGATTCAGCTTCCAGCAGTCTGTACAATGAAGTTTCTTATCTTTGGGTAAATTATTTGCAGAAAATTTTAGCGGGGTTGGAAGGATTTCTGGATACGTTGTTCTCAAATTTGGAGAAAGCGAATGTAAATTCTTCAAACGATTACGTACTTCTATAAAGGATTGTTAATCTACTCAGGTTTTTCTACTGGCAAACAGATTAACACATATGTTTTATAGTATATGAAACATCCACTAGAGAAGTCAACACAACGATAAACTCGCAAATCGAATCATCAATTCGGTCATACGAGTACAATTTAGCGCATGTAGAACCGACGAATCCACCATGAATTGCCAGAAGTAATTCTGATTAAGGGCTGGTCACCATCTATGGGTTTGAAGACGTTGAACACTCATCAGCATTAGTAACTATAAAATCTAGCTTCTCAAAGAATGTCATACTATTTTCATTTGTAAATTCTCTAGTAAGTTCAGCTGATCTAACCCGAAAGTTGAAGCTAGTGAACAGATTATCAAGAAATAAATTCCGAGAGTCATAATATATCATGATATATATATATATATATATATATATATATATATATATATATATATATATATATATATATATATATATATATATATATATATATATATATATATATATATATATATATATATATATATATAAATATATATATATACATATATATATATATATATATATATATATATATATATATATATATATATATATATATATATATATATATATATATATATATATATATATATATAATATATATATATATTTATATATAAATATATATATATATATATATATATATATATATAACTGAGATTGAATTCTCGCACATCATTTGGTGAAACATCATAAAGAATAAAGTATAATCTTTAAAATAAAACCACTTGGCTCATGTTTCACAATATAAAAAATATTTAGATACTGTATTTAGCAGTAACGAAAAGGCGACAGGTTTCGAGTTATGAACTCATTACCATGACTAACTACAGGAGAGTATTGCATCGTAATTTATAAAACAGACAGAAGCAAAGGTGATACTTGAAAATCAATTTGTTCGTTTACAAGTGGTAATTGACTATTATGGGCGGAACTTATTTCGAGAATTTCAAGAAGGTCAAGGCGTTTTTCTTTGTTACCTGAATGTAATAATTTGGTTTTGTTGAAATCCAGGAAGTGATTAAATTTGATAAAATGTTCAGAGAAGCCAGAGGTATTTTTGTTTTGTAAAATTGACTTTTCATAATCTTCAACACGAATATTTATATTCCTTCCTGTCTGTCCAATATAGAAAGCAGGACATTCGTCGCAAAATATTTTGTAAATACCACTGTTTTCTCCGATGTTAGATTTTTCTTTATTATTGACCAAGAATGACTTCAAGTTTCTTTTATTTGTACAAATTATTTTAACGTTATTTTTCGATAGTCTGTTACAAATTTTGCAACTCAAATTAGGCACATAACTTATTGGGAAGTATTTTTGTTCTTTATCAATAGTTTGCGTGGGGTATATTGAATGCAACAGATACTTTATTCGTTTTTTCCCAATGAGCTTGGCGATAGGACTTTCATTGTAACCGTTATTGATGGCTAATAATTTAATTGTATTAACTTCAGTTTGAAAATTTGTTTCCGATAATGAAATCGTGAACAACCTATGTATGAACGAATGAAAAGCACTGAGTTTTATTTTAATGTGTTGGTTACATTCGCTGTGAATTAAAGTATCTGTGAAGGTTGGTTTTCTATAAATATTGAAAGTGAGAGAATTCAAATTCCTAGCAATCTGAACGTCTAAGAAATTCAAGGTACCGTTTTCGTTTTCTACTTATTTGGTAAATTGAATCGAGTTGTAGAAAGCATTTATATATTTAAGGAAATTATCTAACTGCCTATCTGTACCGGACCAAATACAAAAAATATCATCTACATAACGCCTCCATAATAAAACGTTAGTAATTAAATTATTATCAGCATTGAAAATTTTTTCTTCTAAGTTATTCATGAAAATTTCACTCAACAAAGGCGATAACGGTGATCCCAAGGGCAATCCGTCTTCTTGTTTGTATATTATATTATTAAATTTGAAATAACTCTGTTTCAAATATAAGTTTAAGGCAGACATTGTTTCGTTGACTGCTTGAGTTGTTAAATTTGGGTTCATCTCTAGATATCGCTTAACAATATTTTAACTCCTTGAGTTGGCGTGTAAGGAAATAAGTTGATAACGTCAAATGAAATTAATTTAGCATTTAAAGGAATTTTGATATTCTTAAGATGATTAACTAACTGAATAGAATTTTTAATGCTATACTCTGGATTGAATTGAATTAAGGTGGGTAATTTCTTATTCAAATACTGACATAATTTATACGCAGGAGCGTTAATATAAGATACTATTGGACGCATCGGGCAATCAATTTTATGTATTTTTGGTAAAGTATATAAAACCGGGGTGCGTGGGTTCATGGAAGTTACGAAAAAAGTGTTAATATCTGAAAATAGGATTTTAGTATTCTTGGTGAATGATTTTATTTCGTTTTGGAATTTTTCAGTGGGATCTATTTTAAGTTTTTCACGTCAACTCAAGAAGTTAAAAATATTGTTAAGCGATTTCTAGAGATAAACCCAAATTTAACAACTCAAGCAGTCAACGAAATAATGTCTGCCTTAAACTTATGTTTGAAACAGAGTTATTTCAAATTTAATAATATAATATACAAACAAGAAGACGGATTGCCCATGGGATCACCGTTATCGCCTTTGTTGAGTGAAATTTTCATGAATAACTTAGAAGAAAAAATTTTCAATGCTGATAATAATTTAATTACTAACGTTTTATTATGGAGGCGTTATGTAGATGATATTTTTTGTATTTGGTCCGGTACAGATAGGTAGTTAGATAATTTCCTTAAATATATAAATGCTTTCTACAACTCGATTCAATTTACAAAATAAGTAGAAAACGAAAACGGTACCTTGAATTTCTTAGACGTTCAGATTGCTAGGAATTTGAATTCTCTCACTTTCAATATTTATAGAAAACCAACCTTCACAGATACTTTAATTCACAGCGACAGTAACCAACACATTAAAATAAAACTCAGTGCTTTTCATTCGTTCATACATAGGTTGTTCACGATTCCATTATCGGAAACAAATTTTCAAACTGAAGTTAATACAACTAAATTATTAGCCATCAATAACGGTTACAATGAAAGTCTTATCGACAAGCTCATTGGGAAAAAACGAATAAAGTATCTGTTACATTCAATATACCCCACGCAAACTATTAAAGAAGAACAAAAATACTTCCCAATAAATGATGTGCCTAATTTGAGTAACAAAATTTGTAACAGACTATCAAAAAATAACGTTAAAATAATTTGTACAAATAAAAGAAACTTGAAGTCATTCTTGGTCAATAATAAAGAAAAATCTAACATCGGAGAAAACAGTGGTATTTACAATATATTTTGGTACGAATGTCCTGCTGTCTATAATGGAAAGACAGGAAGGAATATACATTCGTGTTGAAGTACATGAAAAGTCAATTTTACAAAACAAAAATACCACTGGCTTCTCTGAAGATTGTATAAAATTCAACAACTTCCTGGATTTCAACAAAACCAAATTGTTACATTCAGGTAACAAAGGAAAACGCCTTGACTTTCTTGAAATTCTCGAAATAAGTTCCGCCCATAATAGTCAATCACCCCTTGTAAACGAACAAATTGATTTTCAGGTATCACCTTTGCTTTTGTCTGTTTTTTATAAATAACGATGCAATACTCTCCTGTAGTAAGTCTTGATAATGAGTTCATAACTCGAAACATGTCGGCTTTTCGTTACTGCTAAATACAGTATCTAAATATTTTTTATATTGTGAAACATAAGCCAAGTTTTTTTATTTTAAAGTTCATACTTTATTCATTATATATATATATATATATATATATATATATATATATATATATATATATATATATATATATATATATATATATATATATATATATATATATATATATATATATATATATAATATATATATATATATATATATATATATATATATATATATATATATATATATATATATAAATATATATATATAAATATATATATATATATATATATATATATATATATATATATATATATATATATATATTAAATAATTACTTTGAAAAAAAAAAGGTTTATTCAGAATGAAGTTTAAAAGTGGAGAGTTTGTTATTTATCAATATAAACATCGATGATTCAGCATGTGGTTTGAATTATTCATTATCTGAATGGAGAGAATTCTTCATCTTCACGAAACTCCTCTCCTTTTGAAGAAAGTTCGTATTTTTTTTGTATTGATCTTTGAGAAAATATAGAAAAAAATTAAAAGTAATAGAATGATTATAAAAAAAGGATGGCTGCTTCTTGGATATTCTTTCAATCTATCTTATAGGACCAATTCGCTTCCAGTGAAGTAAGATCAACTCTATCATTCTCGTTGAAAGCTTTCCTAGGGTAAATTCTCTTGAACCTATCAGTACTCATACATTTAGAAGTAATCTGAGATAGTTTGGGAATTCCATAAGGGAATTAACCACTTTCACATTCCTTATGAATCATTTCATTATTGTCTAATAGAAATTCCATGTTCCATTCCGAACTAATCCGAAGTTCCACCAAACAGCGATTGCAATGATATTGTAAGAATTTTAGAAACATTTGGAAATATTCAGAAGGTTTCTCATATAATCTTGTGTACTGATGCAGAAATCTTCGATTTATTGAATCACTTCGGTATGACATACAATTTCTTCGTTGCGTGTTAACCAATAGGAATTAAGGTTGGAAACTTTGGTGTTTTGGAAAGGTATGTTATATATTCTTAAAAGGTCATAATTAATATCGTCAAAGATTGGGATTATTATGCTAAATAAAATATTGATATCCTTGGAAAAACTTTCGTTTTGCAAACTGCTTAATAATGTGTTAGATGGGTGAATGGTAACATATTTTCTCTATTGATTCATTCAATTTTGAAAAAAGTAGAACATTCTCTTGCAAAAGATGTAAGTGTGAAAAACTTGCTGCATTTTTCTGATAATATTTTTGCTCTCGTGTGAATGGAGAAATACTTAATTCAGTTGTAAACGTAAATCGGTCATTCTCTTAATGGCTTCGAAATATTTCTAAATGAAAATTTAAGAATAGGTTCTCCAATATTCAATAAGCCTTTTCAGGATATTATTTTCTATTTAATTAAAACTTTTATCATAAAATATTAGCTATTTCATTGTTTAAATCATATCTATCGAACCGAATACAGAGAGTGAAATTAAACAATAGTGAAAGCCGAGTGATAGAGCATGGCGTACCACAAAATAATATACTAGGACCAATACTTTTCATTATATACCTGAATGGTCTATTCTCTGTCCAGAGCTGTGAAAAAATAACAACAAATGCTTATGACACAGCAGTCTTTCATAGCTCCGAAAATTGGGCATCTCTCAAAGAAATAATTGCAACTAACTTCAAGAATATCAAACAATTGCTGAAAAATAAGCTCCTTACAATAAACTCCGATAAGACCTTTTATTTGCTATTTTACACGAATGAAGCTCTCCAAACTTCCGAAAATTGCATGTAGACAAAAATATGAACATAAAACCATGCACAGAAATAAAATATCTCGGTATAATTATAGAGCTCAATCTTAGATGGGGAAAACATATACACTTCATATTTAAAAAAATTCAGCACTTCATGTTTAAGTTCAAAATACTCAGAGACATATTGAATGTGACCCAACTGAAGATTTTATATTATTCTTTAGTAGAATCAGATATTACATATGGAATTATGTCTTGGGGCGGAGTTGGAAAAACAATATTCAGAAAACTAGAGACCAACCCAAAAAAAATCTTGAAAATAATTTTCAGGAAGAACAACGACTACCTACACGTCAGACGAACTTTTCTTCGAAACTGAAATCCCCCTCAAATTTCAAAAAAGAATTTTAACAATTCATCATGTCCCAATCCCGCGAATCAATTCACAATTTAATGAAACTACGGTGAAAATATTGAATATTTATACTTCATATAACTCCTCGCCGTTTGCGAGTGTATTTTCCGTCTGTGTTTATATGAATACCACTTATTCATTTTATGAGTTTTTCAATACTTTTATATATACATCGAATATGTGAGTAAAATAACAAGGGGGCTTCTACCTCAAAAAGTGGTTAGGTCAGCCCATAGGTGAACTGGGGTAACCTAGAAAGATGTCTATTCAAGATGGCGTCCATCCAAGATGGCGTCCCTCCAGATGAAATGACGTAACCTAGATGTCTAACTGAGATGGCAAACTATCGACGAACACCTTAAATCTTATAAACAATAGAAGGAGACTACAAAGACACACAGAAGAGTACAGGAATTTAAATAAAGACATCAAGAAACAAATACGGAAGGATATAAGAACGGAAAACACCAGGCTCATACAGAGAACTATTGAACAAAATGGGGGTGTGAAAGTGTTGAGGACCAGGCTATCAAGGGGAAGAACGAAATTGGTAAAAGTAAGGAATTGTAACAATACAATAGTAACAAAGAAAGCAGACATAGTGGAAGCAGTGGAAAGATTTTACACATCGCTGTATTCAACCACAATGAAGAGCCCAATTAAACGAAGCCGAAAAATTTTAAATGTCGGCTCAGAAGATCTGCCGGACATTACAATAGAAGAAATAACATATGCACTGAAACAAATGAAAAACGCGAAAAGCCCCGGCCAAGATAAAATAACAACAGAAATGCTAAAATTTGGTGGATCTGTGTTGAAGGAATGTATCCGAAAACTCTTCAATAAATGTCTCTATGAGGGAAAGGTTCCGGAATGCTGGCTCGAGGCAGAGGTCATATTGATATTCAAAAAAGGGGACTCAACTAACATAGAGAACTATAGGCCTATCAGTTTGTTGTCACACCTTTATAAGCTCTTCACAAAAGTTATAACCAACAGATTAAAATCTAAATTTGACTCATATCAACCGATAGAGCAAGTTGGTTTTCGAAGAGGTTTTTCCACAATTGACCATTTGCAGGTGGTGAGAACGCTAATTGAAAAATCTGTAGAGTATAACATACCCTTTCATTTGGCTTTCATTGACTTTCACAAAGCCTTCGACTCAATTGAAATATGCTCTATATTGAAATCTATGGACAGCGCACGCATTGACTCTAGGTATACTACTATAATTAAAAATATCTACAAGAATGCCTCCCTCCACGTGAAAGTCGATGACGAAACTAAGACCAACAGCATCAAAATTAAACGAGGAGTACGACAAGGTGACACCATTTCGCCGAAGCTTTTTACATAGGCCCTCGAGGACGTTTTTAAGAGAATGGATTGGAGTAATAAAGGGATTAAGATTGATGGAATATATCTGAACAACCTCCGCTTTGCCGACGACATTGTACTGTTATCAAATGATGTCGGAGAGATCGAGTTAATGCTCCAAGAGTTAAATGAAGAGATCAAAAGGGTAGGACTGAAAATGAACATGACGAAGACAAAAATAATGAGTCCTGAAATCACACAGATCCATTTAGACAACACCGTCATCGAAAGAGTGACCGAGTATAACTACTTGGGTCATATCATAACTCTGGGTAAGGATAACAAATCCAAAGAAATATCAAGGCGAATAAAACTCACTTGGGCAGCATTCGGTAAGCTTTCATATATTTTGAGAGATAAGGCTATCCCCATCAATCTGAGACGTCGGGTTTTCGATGCTTGCGTTCTTCCTGTTGCGACATATGGAATGGAGACAATCGCCATTACACAGTTCCATGCTAACAAACTCCGAGTTATGGAGCGAGCAATGGAGAGAGCAATGCTTGGGATATCACTCAGGGACAGGGTGAAAAACGAGGATATTCGTGAAAGAACCAAGGCCAGGGACGTGATGGAGATGATCGCGGAATCGAAGTGGCGTTGGGCGGGTCATGTCGCAAGGGTGAAGGATGGAAGATGGACGCTGAGAATCGTGCAATGGAGGCCGAGGGAAGAAAAGAGAAGTAGGGGCAGACCGCCTCTCCGATGGACGGATGATATAAAGAGGATAGCTGGAGGAAATTGGTACCTAAAGGCGCAAGATAGGGAGCATTGGAAGGAATTAGGAAAGGCCTATGTCCAGGAGTGGACGAGAGAAGGCTGAAGAAGAAGAAGATGTCTATTCAAGATGGCGTCCTGGGGGCCCTCCAAGATGGCGTTCGTCGAAGCGGTGAGATGAGGTAACCTAGATGTCTCTATTCAAAAGGGGGCTCCTTTCATCCAAGATGGCGCTAGTTGGAATGGAGGAACCTAGCTGAAATAATGATAAATGAAAAAATCCTGTCGTGGGATTCGATCCCTAGCGGTGTAGTACCACAGTCCAGCGCTCTATCGTCGAAGCTACGCTGCCTTCCAATCGATGTGAGCAAAAATGTTGGTGATATATGCGACGATATATGAGTAGGTTCAGAGTTCAGTTCGTTATAATAATAAAAAATCCTGTCGTGGGATTCGATCCCTAGCGGTCTAGTACCAAAGTCCACCTATATGAGAGATATCAATATTTTTTATTATATAAAAATTTCCATATTTAATAAGCTGAAGAGCTAATAATAAATGAAAAAATCGTGTCGTGGGATTCGATCTCTAGCGGTCTAGTCCAGCTATATGAGAGGGTGAAATAAATATCAATTTCATAATGCTACGGAATATTTGAAAAGTTATGGTTTTATCACTGAAAATAATGATTTATCTACCTTAGGAACGCGTCCAGTCGACAATAAAACTTTGATTCAGGGCTTAATTCAATTTCAAGATTTTTTTTATATTGATGGAAATGGCACGTTGGACAATAACACTGTGTCATTTATGAAACAAGAGCGTAGATGTAATTTTCCTGATATTTTACCAAATTTTCGTAAACGCGTACGGAAATGGAATAAAACTCGTTTAGGTTGGAGATTCTATGTAGGAACTTCCTCTCAAAAATATACAGCCTCAAAAGCCTTTGAAGCATGGTCAAAATACTCAAATTTAGAATTTCACAAAGATTATAACAAACCTGATATTTGGATTACTTTTAACCGATATCGAAAACATAACTATAATGATAAATGTTGGGGCATGCTACGTTAACGGATCCACAGTTCTATAAGTGTATTGAAATTCATCTTGATTCTGATGAACAATAGGTTTCAGACTATCCTCCTAAAAATATACCTTGGAGATCTACTTCGTTATATTTTACTCTAATTCATGAAATTGGTCATTCTTTAGGGACTTTACACTCTGGTGATAAGGGTGCTATAATGTTTCCTTATTACAACGATCAAAGATCTTTAGATTTAAGTCAAGATGATATAAATGCCGTTCAATCTCTCTATGGTACTAAAATACCAATAACAACAACAACAACAGCAGCAACAACGACAACAACAACAACACCCTTACCGCATAATGACATTTATATTATCGATTCAAATAATTTTCACCTACGGAGTGGTTATAGTAAACATGATTTGGGGTTACCAATTAACTCAAAAATCAATGGTGCAGTGAATACTTGTAGAGGCAAGACATATCTTATTTATGATAGGGATCTTTTAGTTGAATTGGACGAGTCAAATTTAAGTCCAAAAAATTACAAATTTATTGATCAAGTATTTCCAGGGGTTCCACCCTCTATTGATTATGTTTTTAGATACCTTGATGGTGTTCTCTATTTCGTTAAGGGGAAAATGGTTTATAGATTTTGTGAATTTACTAACACATTACTAGGATCAGATCCTTTCGATATAGAAACTATTTTAAGTATTCCATGTCAAAATTCATCCTTACTAACACAATTACGAGAATTATTAACAATGATTTTAGCTAAAAATATTGTAGTTGACAATCTTGAAAGTGATGATAATGATTATGATGATTGATGAAAATAATCTTAAACGTTGTTTTGATTTTTATTATTATTATTATTGAATAAAACAAACATTAAAAACTATTTCTTTTTATTTATTTATTACTGCATTCTCGTAGGGGGTACCTCAAACCTTCCTTTTCCCAGTAATATCATTACTGGGTTTGGCCGAAAAAAATGTTTCATTAGAACAAACACAGAATATAACTCTTGTATGTAAAAATTTTTATGAAAATTCACTAAAATAGAATTAGAGATTTTTTGTTTTTCGTAGTAGGATCTCTCTAACCTCTCACTCTGGTTTTTTTTTGCGTAGTAGAATCTATCTGGCCTCTCACTGAGTATAACTGTAATTTGAACAGAGAGAGAGATTTGTTTTTTTTCGTAGTAGGATGTATCTGGTCTCTCACTGTTGTTTTTTTTCGTAGTAAGATCTATCTGGCCTCTCATTGAATATAACTGTAATTTGAATAGAGAAACAAAATTAAGGAATTGTTTTTTGGTGGCGGTGGCCTTAACAGCATCGTTAATATGAAATCGACAATTATAATTTCAATAAGAAATTAAGAGGGTTTTTTTCTCTTTGCGGATCTATCTGCTGACGGAGGTAACCTCTCATGACATATCAGATCGATAGCTGTAATTTCAACTCGATTTTTCACCAAAACAAAAAACAATTCACAATCAAGTGTTCCCTCCAAAATAAAACATATTTTCTTAATCAATACGAGGGAAAAAATTCAATAATCATAATATCTTTCTCATAACACAGACATCATTGAATAGTATATTTCACTATTACGACGCTACTCAGAGATTTAGACAAAGAACAGATAAGTTGACACACCAAACCATTTTTTTGTTATCTTTATTTTCTAATGATCTGAAGCCTATTTATAAATATATATTATGTTCAATCTTGTAAAACAATAGTTCTACAATAAAATCTGTCTTGAGAATCTATTGTAATATAATCTTCTATAGAAACTCACACTAAGGAATAATATATATTTTTTGGCTTTAGGGTATATATTAACATACCCTTCTATATATTTTCGCTTCGATATCTGTATATAGGACACTTTTTTATACAAAATATGAGATTGATAGAATTTCAAACTTACTCATGCTTTCGAATAATAAGAATAATTTATTTTTCTGTATACCATTGAGTTTTACCGATAATAATATAAACGTTACCTTGTAATTAACTGAAATTAATGTTTTCCTGATATGTTTCAAAATGGAATATTCATGTCTCCGAAATGGGATATTAGCGTTTTCGTGCTCGACATCCTCATAAAACCGAAAAATAACACGAATTTGAAATTTACATTAAGTTAACAAATTCAGTTCAATCAAATGACAATTCATTGAAAAATAAATTACAGAATTGAGAATTTGAATCTCTATGCCGAAACTGTTACAAAAAATTATCAATTTGGTTCAAACATTATAACTTTAGTACAAAATTCATATTAATTCGTAACAATTATCCTAGATATATTCCCTCTGAAAATATAACGTTTTATATAAAATAAAAAATTATTGGTGTCGGACAGAATTCAATCTTAAACTTTTTAGGATATATATATATATATATATATATATATATATATATATATATATATATATATATATATATATATATATATATATATATATATATATATATATATATATATATATATATATATATATATATATATTTATATATATATATATATATATATATATATATATATATATAAATATATATATATATATATATATATATATATATATATATATATATATATATAAAGGATGAGTATATAAAAATCCGATGATTCCGGTGATGAAGAGAGTGATAATGGTTTTCAATCTACATACAGGCATGAGATAGAGATATATAAGGGAAATTTAATAATATTCTATTCGATATTTGTCTTGATTAATGAAAAAATTTTTATGTATGTCTTGATGAATAAAATTATAAATTACTTTTCTATATATTGATCGATAAAATTATTTCTTTACAATAAACAGTAGCATTTATATAATAATAATAATATTTTTGTGAATGAATGAAAAATTTTAAATTATGTTTTATTTCTATTCGATATTTTTACAGTCACTAGTATTTGATATACAAAAACTCTAACTTTTTAAAAATATAACATATTAAATTATCCTTTGAAAATTAATAGTCATATGAGAGAAATATCGAGTATAGATTTTTTCAGAGACCAAATTAGAGTGTGTACTATCTAATAGAAAAATACGATTAAAACCTCCTAGATATATCGTTGTTGTACAAAAATTCTCAGAAAAATAACAGGGTGATAGACCCTATGAAAATAAATATTTATATGAGTGAAATACCTATAGATTTTTCGGTCACA